>JAODAL010027226.1:0-55309 GCA_025379985.1 Phyllomedusa bahiana
GGGAGCAGTAAAAGGGGTTTGGTTGGGTGGCGCCCCCCATTTTTCCAGGCCATGTTTTGGCTGGCCTATATAGTCCTACCAGCTGACTAGGTGTGGCTGCTCCCCGGGACAAAAGAGCATTTTGATCTAAAGGCTACAGACTGTAAAGTCAAATCTCCCATAACAGCAGGGTGGACTTAAGGTGTAGTGAGAATAACTACCACTGTATTAGCCAGGGCTTAAATGAGAAGTTAATTGTGTTTGTTTTGTTTTCACCTGCACCTGTTGTCATTATTTTGGTTGCACAAGAGCCAATAAAATACGGGACAACTGTATTTGGACTATTAAATCTGTCTGAGTCTCTGCCAATGTTGGACTTTGCTAGATCCCAGAGTGGTTGCTGTCACAGTGGAATTGCTCACCTTTCTGGTTTGCGTTGATTGGGCCCAAAATTTCTTTACAGGGCTTTTCCACATTTTGGTGGAACTCTGAAACAATTTGGCCCATTGCACAGATCGGGGGTTTTTTCTTCTTCTCCCAAAGGGATGGGAAGTAGGCAAGATCAAGAGTAGAGACATGGGTTAGAAAAATCCTGATCCCCCCCCAGAAGACCTTCCCCAGAAAGGTGCGTAGCCCTTATCTTTGGGGATGTTCATCATTTCCCAACACTTTGAATGGAACTGTGAAGTGTCCCTTTGTGTTGAACAAAACATTTTTCTCCTAAAAAAAATAAAAATAATCCACAAGCATAGGTCCACAAACCCTTTCTGGGGGGTCTTCGGGGGCAGATCATGTTTAGCTAACCTACTTTTTTACTCTCTTTTTGTAGTGTGTCACACTCTAGAAATTATTCAATGTCACAACAAAAATCACAAACACAAGTCACAACAAAATACAGATAATTTATCTCTGAAAAAAAAACTTTTTGCCCATTACCTACCAAAGAACATCTATTTTGCAAACTTATAATTTTTATAATATGTTTTAAAATATTTTTTTTAATATCTAAAAAGTTAATTTTGGACGTCAAACATTTCTTGTGACCTATATACCTTTCATAAACTACATATCAAGTATTCCCTACAGGCAGAACAAGCGCTGTTATCCTGCTTTTTCCTTTGCCCCTGATGGTGAGATTGAAATATCTCAATGCCTCAATGAGGTTCGTCAGGCCCAAATTGCCACGTCTGGTTCCCCCTCCCAAAGGGAGGTTTAAATAGGGCTCTAACATAGCCTAATCGGGCCTAAACAGGATTAGATCCTACCCCCACATAATTAAACCCCTTCTTTTTATATTTTCCTTTTGTACCCAAGGGGTTTACTTTCATGTTTGTGTTTCTTTTAAGGAGAAAGCCCAATCTCGGTGTAACGAGCCGTGTTCTCCGGGATACAGGAAACCCTAATGGAGGATATCTTTCCCTGCTCTACGACTGTGTCCGGGTTTTTCTGAAGATAAATTTTAAACAGAACAGGGACAAAACCTGATACAATAATGGACATGTAATATAAGAAGGCTGAACACTGGGGCGGTGAAAGCCATGTCCGAGGGGGCTCGGAATACAGTGAAGTCACGAACGAGGAAAAACTACTCCAATACCATTTAAACCCAAAAAGTATAGTTTTTTGCATGAAAAGATGTTCAAAAAATTCCCCCAAAAACACAGATGTAAAAAAATTATGCTAAGGCCCCCGGTTCTCACACGCACCTCCAGGAGTGTACCCCTGGATGCACAAATGTTTATTACTCACGGGTTCGAAAGGACAAACCCTTTCCCCTTTTAAAATACCTTGGAAGACAGGGCAATTGTGTAGGGTCATTTAAAACGGCGCGCTCGCTTGCAGCACAGCACCCTAAAACCCTTTTCTAGCTCTACCTGCTTTTCCCAGAAAAAGTACATACAAAATCAGATTTTTTTTCAGGGGAAACTGGTTGAAATGTATCAGTGTTTTGGGAACCCTCCCCATTTTCGAATCAAAACGTACTGAATAGACACTTCGGGGCTGAACCAAACCTGCCCTAACTAGGCTAACTAAGACCTGCAAAAGTTCTGGATTATAACATGCATGATTTGACCGGGGTTGCCCGGGAAGATACTGCCTGAGATGGGGCCCCCTTTGATGAATCGATTCAAGATTAGTAGCCCTCCTGCCCCCTGGATCCGCAGATGTGGGGTCTTTCCTCGCCAAAAAGCACAATGCACCCACCCCGAACTCTTTTCCTCTCAAAATGATCACGTTCATGGACGATGGGATGGAGAGCTGATCTCAGTCCAATTTTCTCAGTCTCAATTTTGCACAACCAAATTTTTTGAAAACAATGCCATCTTGTGGCCAAAAACAATCAAACAGGAACTTTTGTCTACATCTAGGCGGGCCCCTTCTGTTTATATGCGCAACCCCCTTAAGAGTTAAACCCTCGCTCGGACCCACGCTCGGGGAAAGGTTTTTTGAAGCTAGGAGTGACAGCTCTGCAGCCCTCTCAACAAGGGGGGGGGCGGCGGGGCCAATGGGAGGCCCGGCGCCGCCCCAATCCCTGTGGGCGGTGTGGGGAAAACCTTTTAAAACTGGCTCAGACCTCTCGGGCCTTCCCGGATAGGTTTCCCTGAAAGTAGCGGGGACAGGGGGGCTGGATGGCTTCAGGGCCCACTGCACCTCCTCTGACGTGACAACTTTACAATCATAAATTACACATAGGATTTTATGATAAAACACAATGGGCGCCCACTATCCCACAAAAAAAACATATTCAAATCAATTTCAGTGGGGTATACATTCCGTACTCCCTTTTACATGTTTAGTGAGGTACACAGTGACTTGCCTCTATAGGCCTTTACAGTCAGTGCGTCTACATGCCTGACTGCTCTTAAAGTTTTATGGGGTCATGAGTGATTGGGTTTTAAGCATTCTCACAGTACAGTGTGGTACTCATGCCTTTGACTGCTCTTAAATGTTTTAGGGGGTGCATGGGGTCTTAGGCCCTGTATAGACATACGTACTACATGTCCGTACAACTGTTTCATTTCCGGTGAGGGGTTCTTTGGACACCAAAAAGGTCCCTTTTGCTGGGTAAATGGGTAAAAAGTCTTTTATCCAGAAGTCCTGTCCCATCATAAAATGTGTTTTTTCCCCCTTTAACAAACCCCCCCTGGTTTTTTTCCCCGGGGAAGGACATGCTTTAAATACTTTATACTGCTGCATTCTTGGCTTGGGAGCCAATCACCAGTTTTTTATGGTCCCCCCCCCACAAAAAGGGTTTCCGGGGAACCAAGTAATATTGTATTTGAGGGAAAAAATAATATCAGACATAGACATGAAGAGGGTTAAAAAATGGGCAGGGAAGATACAATACAGGGGGGGGAAATATTTGGCAACATTTTTATCTCACTCTATTTTGGTGAATTCCATTGACAAAAAAAAGTTTAAAAACCTAAGGTCCGGGTCATGTCTGCAATGCTTCACAGAGACAGGAGCGATCCCTTGGGGTTCTTATAGGATTTGTACAAAATCTTTGGGATCTGCCTCTAAAAATCGTAAAAAATTTTTTTCTTTGCGCAAAGGAAACCCAGGGTTTTACCCCAGCCTAGTTACCAGTAGTCATAAAGAGTCCAGGTGTGGTACCAGGGGGTATATGTTTATAGTCAACAGTCTTTAGGTCAAAAGGGAGCTGTATCACTCATTTTTAAAGAATCCACTAAAAACTCTTTTACTGTGTGTGTAATTTTAGACAGTGAAAAATGCCAAAAATGTCCCCGAAGATGATGGGCCGATGAAAGAAAGCAAAATGTGCCCAAAACCTCGAGTTTCTGTCTTATGAAAAAAATTTTCGGTTTAGTTTTTGCAGGATTTGTCTATTTTTTTTCTGTTCTTACAGGGCACATTTAAGATGTTTTCCTTTCTTACTGGGACACCCAAAGTTAAAGCCCTAACCGGACTGTTAGTTCATCCTCCTGGCTCCCTCTTGCTGAGCTTCCTCAGTGCTTCCCTTTCCTTGGGCGCCTTTTTAATCACCTGCTTACTGAGACGATATCATTTGGGATTTCTTCCCGTTTGGGGTCCTTCTGTTCTGGCCCAAAAACTATCCAGTCTCATTTGCCTTCAAAGCCACCAAACCCGGGAAATTCCTGGTAAAGTTGGTCCTTCCAAAGTCTCCAATTATGTGGTTTGGGTTTCTTCCTACAATTCTCATTGTGTTATTGGTTGTTTTTTTCCTCCTATCAGGGAATTTGACCATCGCTTTACCGGGACAATCACATCCAGGTAAGAAGGCCTGATATTTCTTCTATCCTATTGGGGGGTTTTTTGGGGGTCCTGGGCCCCTGTGAGCTTGTTCGGCTTTCAAAGGTGAAAAAACCCGGAAAATTTTAATGAGGCCCAAAAACATCACCTTAGCATGCTGCTTTCTGCAGTGCTGGGTTGCTTGATCCCGGGGTTATTTAAGTACCAAAGGAAAGAAAAATGGTGCAGGGTTTTAATATTCCCATACGACCCCCATCGCTGGAAATCACGTGTATATTTTTCCCTAAAATGTACCTGCTTTTAAAACTATATAAACTCAAGAATACAATCATGGAGAAAAAATTAAAAATTTACAATTTAAAGGGTTGCTCCCATGGAGCCCCTTCCTTGTAAAGGTTGGTTTAGCTAGCAAAACTTCAAAAACACAGAAGGGGAAAGAAGGGCATTAAATCAGCCCCCCTCAATTTTCCCCCAGGCTGGTTTTTGGTTTCTGGGAGGGAGGAAATGCCCTTTAAATGGGGGTTTCCCAAAAAGCCTCTTCCTTTACTGGTGCTCATTGGGTGTGTTAAAAAAATTCCCCAGGTGTTGTACAAGGAACAAAAGAGGCGCAATGCGTGACAATATACCACAGGCAAGCTTTAGGACAGGGCAGCTACTGCAAAATAACTTTACCTAAATAAACATTGATCCACGCATTACCATAGTGCTGGAATTCTTCTGAGGGCTTTTCCCCCAAGTAGGACAACTCGGACATCCGCGGGGTTTTCCTTTTACATAAAAAACCTCTTCCTTATTACACTTTGCCCTATTTAGCTAGCTGACTGGTTTAAAAATAGGAGGGCTTACTTTCAGGGGGTCCTCCCTTTCATTTTAGGGGCTTTCGAAAATTGGGTTTAATCAGAACTTTCATAAAAATTAATGAGAAAGATACCACAAGTGCAGCCCCTCTTTTTCTCTAACATGGTCGACTTTTTGAAATAGGACCGTCAAAGGGGTGGGTTTGTTGGAAACACCCTTTTTAAAGGGTTTACATCTCTCCCCGAAACCCTGAAACCAAACCTGGGGGGAAAAAGAAAAGCCACACTTTGCATGACTATTCGTTTGGTCTATGGGTTCTTTGCTTACTTGCACGAAAACCCAAACCGTAACAAGGAGGGGGCTTTGTTGGGGACCCACCCCTTTTAAATAACAGGGAAGAGCTCCATGGACTTTTTTTTTTGCTTCAAGTGGAAAATTTTTTTCCATCAAAACCTTTAATAAGACATCATAAGAAAAGCACAACAGTTCCATTTTAAAAGCATGGGTTACCATACATACCTGTAGCAAAAAATGGCCGATGGTTTTCGTACCGGATTGTCACCATACTTTCACATTCCTGATGCTGTATATATCAGGTTTTAAGTGTTTTTAAAGCTCTGACTAAGGGCGTAGGTTTTTAGCCCCGAAACACAACCACATTTTTTAACTTTCCCCTTTTCAGGATTGGGTTTTTTGATTTTTCAAAAAAAATTTTGGATTCTTATAATAAAAACGCTGGAACTTTCTTCTTCTTGGTAAAATTTTATGGGAGGTTTTTTTACCAATTTTTGTGCATTTTCCAAATTTAAAGGGTTGGGACTGGTTGTGATGTTCTGATTATATGGACCCTTTGAAATTCTACACCCTTAGGTTGAATGGTTATTTTTTCTTTATTCCTTTTTATTGAAGCACAGGTTGGATGTTAAAGGTCGGTTCACATTACAATTTTTAATGTGGAATTCAATGTTGATTTAACATCAGATCTAGAATTAAAATCATTGTGCAAACTGACTCCTATTTATTTAAAGGGAATGTGTCACCAAATAATGAAGCATTGTTAACTCACGTTTTTATGTCAAACACATTTTTTAAGAATTTTTGGTTATGTTTGTTGTTGACATTTTCCATATCGCTTTCAAAATTTTTTAAAATTCTTAAGTCCTTCAGTTTTCACTTTGGCCACTAGGCCTAATGATAGTCTGACACTTCCTGTTCTGTATAGAAAGCAGGATTACACTGAAAGGTGATGCCAATGTGTATAGATAACAGAGGAACCACCAGTCACAATAAGAGATGTCACAGCTCCACCTCTCCCCCTTCCCTGCACACTGACTTCTTCCCAGGTCACAGAGCATGCCCACAACACTCTTCTATAGAAATCAATGGGTCTGTCCCTAGTCACAGACTCCTATGTCCATGAAGCTGCTGTAAAGCATCTCTCTAAATGCTGTTAAAGCAGTGCAGGCAAGAAAACTGCCCCCACAATCATATATAAACAATAGAACTGAGAAATCAACAATCAGAAAAGAAAAACAACTAAGAAGAAAAGAATATGGATCGGGGTCTTGTTTTAATAAGTAAAAAAATTGGCGACAGATTTCCATTAAAATACTGCGTGGAGAAAAAGGAGTGGACATGCTTTGAAGTGGATCCTGCTCTAATTTGCTTTTAGCAGGCGTGATGCAGATTAGCCTCATTGATATGGGACTAACCCGGGTCCAACTCAGAGGCAAAAGCCGCCTCTACAAAGCTAGATACTTGTGCAGAAACCTGAGGTTTGGTCCTACTGATGTGGATCACACAGTGCATTCTTTTCAATAGGAAAATCCTGACATGTGAGCATACTCTACACCTCTGACGTTACTGTATCCAACACCAGGTATTTTAGTAATTAAGATAGACACGTAATTTCCTACCAAAGGTCCGTCCACAACTGTCCCTCTCAGCATGGAAGAATGTCAGACTGGGCAGAAGAGAGAGGATCTTTAATTGTCATACCAATAGAGAATGTAGTTTTTCTTTTCTTCTCTTAATTAGATGCCGACAGCCTATAGACTATAAATGTCCAGGCAGGGGCTGTATATCTCTGTGCGGATGTTCTGGAACTAATTGTGCAGCTGTGGGAGTGGAAGGATGGCTGTCAGCAGCAGCTGGGCTCTCCATGGAGAATGCAGGGATGGTGTTACGGTCTGGAGGTGGATCCACTGGACCACCGCAGGCGATGGCGTAAGCCCACACCAGGAAGTGGAGTCTTAGTGGGACCCGGTTTTCACCAGAGCCCGCCGCAAAGCGGGATGGTCTTGCTGCGGCGGGTGTCCACCAGGTCACTACCACTGGCGGGGCTTGCCTGCAGTGGCGGCCAGGGGTGCAAGGTACAGGAACGGCAGGCAGGCTCGTGGTCGTGGACAGGCAGGAGGTCAGGACAGGCGGCTCTGGTTCGTAGACGGTAGACAAGCCGGAGGTCGGGCAGGCGGCAAGGTTCGTAGACGGTAAACGTAAGCAAGGAGTCGGTACACACGGGAAGGCAAGACAGGAACGCTCTGGAACACTTTCACCATGGAATATACACCAAGGATCCGGCAAGGCGGCCGGCAGAAGAGGCCGGACTTAAATAGGAGCAGTGCCGGCAATAACCAATTACCGGTGCACTGCCCCTTTAAATCTCAGAGAGCCGGCCGGGCACGCCCTAGGGGCGGAGCTACACGCCGGGAGCTGAGAGCCGACAGAGCAGGAGCGTGGCTGGGTAAGTGGACGCTGGCAGGGGCTGCGACACGGGCGGACCCCGAACCCGACGTGCGGGACAGGGCTCCGCTGGGAGCGGGAGCACGGACGCGCCTGCGGCCCGGGACAGTGGTCGCAGGGGCGTCGTTACAGATGATTCATCATTCCTGCCTTCTTGAACATTGTGCATACAGCGCTCAATGAGCATTGTATACACAGTTATGCAGGAGGCCTCATGGTGACAACAGTCACATGATCACTGGGGCTCAGTAACTGCATAAGTTGCCGGATCTCAACAGACCCAGATCAGCTCTTCAGTCACATTGCAGGACTTTACTTTTCCTGTTTTTCCCTTGTAACCTGGACTAATATATCAGTCCCAGTAACAGGGGAAATCAGCAAAAAAATAGAAAAAAGAAAAAACAAATAAACACAAAAAAATAAATGAAAAAACAGTAACAACCAAACCACAACTTTTATCCTTACCTCAATGGTCCTAAAATTTTACATCACCTACTATATACACTCACCGGCCACTTGATTAGGTACACCTGTCCAACTGCTCGTTAACACTTAATTTCTAATCAGCCAATCACATGGCGGCAACTCAGTGCATTTAGGCATGTAGACATGGTCAAGACAATCTCCTGCAGTTCAAACCGAGCATCAGTATGGGGAAGAAAGGTGATTTGAGTGCCTTTGAACATGGCATGGTTGTTGGTGCCAGAAGGGCTGGTCTGAGTATTTCAGAAACTGCTGATCTCCTGGGATTTTCAACGCACAACCATCTCTAGGGTTTACAGAGAATGGTCCGAAAAAGAAAAACATCCAGTGAGCGGCAGTCCTGTGGGCGGAAATGCCTTGTTGATGCCAGAGGTCAAAGGAGAATGGGCAGACTGGTTCGAGCTGATAGAAAGGCAACAGTGACTCAAATAGCCACCCGTTACAACCAAGGTAGGCAGAAGAGCATCTCTGAACGCACAGTACGGTGAACTTTGAGGCAGATGGGCTACAGCAGCAGAAGACCACACCGGGTGCCACTCCTTTCAGCTAAGAACAGGAAACTGAGGCTCCAATTTGCCCAAGCTCATCGAAATTGGACAGTAGAAGATTGGAAAAACGTTGCCTGGTCTGATGAGTCTCGATTTCTGCTGCGACATTCGGATGGTAGGGTCAGAATTTGGCGTCAACAACATGAAAGCATGGATACATCCTGCCTTGTATCAACGGTTCAGGCTGGTGGTGGTGGTGTCATGGTGTGGGAATATTTTCTTGACACTCTTTGGGCCCCTGGTACCAATTGAGCATCGTTGCAACGCCACAGCCTACTGAGTATTGTTGCTGACCATGTCCATCCCTTTATGACCACAATGTACCCAACATCTGATGGCTACTTTCAGCAGGATAATGCGCCATGTCATAAAGCTGTAATCATCTCAGACTGGTTTCTTGAACATGACAATGAGTTCACTGTACTCAAATGGCCTCCACAGTCACCAGAGCTCAATCCAATAGAGCATCTTTGGGATGTGGTGGAACGGGAGATTCGCATCATGGATGTGCAGCCGACAAATCTGCGGCAACTGTGTGATGCCATCATGTCAATATGGACCAAAATCTCTGAGGAATGCTTCCAGCACCTTGTTGAATCTATGCCACGAAGAATTGAGGCAGTTCTGAAGGCAAAAGGGGGTCCAACCCGTTACTAGCATGGTGTACCTAATAAAGTGGCCGGTGAGTGTATATAATAATGATTCAAATGCAACTTATTTTAGCTCAACCTTTCCTGTTAAAAACATATACAAATGGGCCCACCAGAGGAGTTGATTCTAGGGGCTACTGTACTGTGCCTCCCTGCCTCTGCCACCTGTACAGTGACCCTGCCTGGTATTGTTTCAACTTATACAGACTGGTGTGATGACATCATCACACTAACCTATAATCAAGATGGGTCGCTAGGGCTTCTGAGCCTCTCTCACCTAATTGTAGCAGGACACTGGGTGGTAAACCTAAATGGTCTAAAAATATATGTCTCACACCTCAAATGATACATTTTATGTAATTAAAAATATGAAAAAGAAAAACACAAAGTACTAAGTGTAAAATCTGTAATAATGGTCATACATTTATCAAATAACACCACTATACAAAACCAGAATCACAAGTTCAATATTACAAATAATTCCACTAAGACCAAATACCACCACACCAAAACCCACATTCATAAAACACATATGACTGGTACATTACCTTTTTGAATAAGACTTCAAAAATTACGTCAAAAAGTGTCCATATAGTGGTAGATACCACTAGTACACCGACTCTGCAGCCATATAAGTATTTAAAAGGGCAGTAAAATTTTAGTACTCACAGGATTTTTATCTGACCAGTCTTCTTTTTCCCCTTTTTCTTTCTACATCGGTCCAGACTGCCATGATGATTCTCCTGGCCCCTGAATCCCCGCAGAATATACCACACAAACATTTAGACTCCAAACAAAAAAGGCCCCATTAGATTATTATCCCCAGTTGTGCCCCCCATAGTAGGAACCACTCCATAAAGTTGACCCGCCGCAAATTGACAGGTGGATAGGAAAACGCTTCTTTTAGGTAGGATAGAAATTAAATATTATCTATTTAGTGTGCTTTGCACACATATAAGTAATTACAGTAAAGTTATATCCAGGGACTCACAATGAGGGGTTTTTCACCCCAAGGGGGCCCCCAGCTAAAAAAGGGGGGTGAGGCAGCAGCACCCTTATATAACACCATGAGGTGGAGGACATTCTAGACCCCTTACATCACTAGAACCCAGCCCCTTTACCACCAACCATCAATAAAACAGAGGCTGCAAAACAAAACAGCCTCCGGCTTTTAACTCTTTGTGGAGCTAAGAAACAGTGCTTATTTTTTGGCCCCCACACAAAATACCATCCAGGGGCCCCATTCTCTGGTGTCTAATATAAGACAACTACACAAACCAACAAATCAAACAAAATCCAATATAATCACGAGAGAAACAATACACTGTAATAGATTAATAATAAATAATATTTATCAGATCATCCATTAAAATATGGTCAGAAAAAATGGAGAGCTACATGTACTCACAGAACAATTATCATGATTAACTTGACAACAATATATCAATAAAGAAACAGAATCGTACCAGAGTGTAATGGAAGTAAGTGCAGAAGTGCCAGTGCCAATACACATGTCACAACAGAGAGAAAAAATTCCCTCGCTTGAGACAACCGATAGAACAAGCAAAATTCGAATATTACATCGACCCAAGTGGTAGATGTATGTAAGGTTCCCTATGCATATTTCATGTGATGCCCGCTTTGAATGAATGCAGAAGTATGTGTCTAAAGTGGCCTTATATGCAAAGATTGAACAGACAAGACACAAAACTCATGTTCCCCATTTGCTGTAATGGCGCTTTCCACTGCATACCAGAGAAATGTCTGGTCACCACAGGAAGGCGTCACTCAGATGCAAAGCACACCCAGCCCTGACGCGTCATATGGGTGACTATGCGACGGGTCTGTGTAAATATGAAGTCACTTCCCTTGTCAAAGCCAGGGGAAGTGACTGCAAGCAGATAAGTAAGTATCCACAGGAGAAACTATTTAAAAACAGAAACATTCTGAACGTCTTTGATGTGATTTTAAATGAGTGATCTAATGGATATGATGTATTATTAATCTGTTATCTTGTTTCTCTCATGATTATATTGGATATTACCATCTAATATAAGAGCCTGCACAAAATCCTGTGAGCTACCCCAATCTTCAGCTACACTGAGCCCATTGCTCCCACTTTCATTGTCTGTAGATTTTTTGCATGTGAAAACACTGTGGAAAAATTGCAGTGTACATGCCCTGTGTGAACATGACCTTAGTCATCCTTCACACCATCTACCTTTGTGAAGTTTTATAAAGAAGGCAGTTAGGGAAAAAGCACTCAGTAAAGCTGCAGAGTGGCTGAAAGGCCAATCCAGTCACAGAAGGGAATTGGGGATAATCCCCCAAAAAATCCCTTTTTTGTCAGAGAAAAAATAGAGTTAACTGATTTGCCTTGTATTCACTAAGTTTTAAATATTCATATTTGTAAGACTTAGAAGATTAAGGAATTTGTAAAGTAAAACACAGGTAATGTAAAAGTTACTGTTTGCATAGAAAACGATGATTAGAAGTAACCAATCGTAGTGCATTATGATTACATGTGTGTTGATTAGAAGTAACCATTTGTAGTGTATTATGATTAAACTAACCAATTGTATTGCAAATTATAATCAAAAGTGTGAAGTAATAATAATGATGTATTGTATATTATTAATGTAGTCACGCCTTCAAACCAACATATATAAAAACTTTTATTTATTAACCAAAATAAAGAATTTGCTTCTGAATCATCTTAACGTCAAGCATCAATCTTCCGACATAATGCGCATGATTGTCCATTCTCAACACCTAACTTTGGTAAACAGCACGACAAAGATCTATCTTGTGGGTTTATATTGACAAACACAGTAGAGATGAGAGGAAGTCGAGAAAGGAACGGAGCGAGAGAAAGAGAGAGGGAGAGAGACAGAGGAAGTGCGAGAGGAAGAGAGAGCAGAAGAGATATAAAGGGAGGGGAAGTTAGAGAGATAGAGGTAGAGAGATAGAGGTAGAGAGAGAGGAAGAGAGAGAGAGACCTACTACGTGGGAGTTAAGCGCTATGGTGGTTCCTCCCTGAGCTGCAGTGTGAAGAAGAAGGAATTGCGTAGTTACAAAGCTAGTAGACTGAAAAAAGACGCATGTCAAGTTCAACCAAGGGCTGGGAAAGAAATACATGACGGCAGGTAAAGAAAATATTTAATCTCTGTTTTCCTCTATTGATGAAGAGTTCAACGAGATAGTGTTCCTCCCACAGTTGAAGTGTACAGAACAGTACCCTAACTTTCCTTTGAGGACAAACAATGTGTAATGTCCTATAAGATTTCAGCCATGAGTAAAAAGGTTGCAAGCACTAGTGTATTATACCTCCTCAACAATCCTATACATGTAGGCCTGACATCAACACCCAACCACTATGCACCTAGTGGTTGTCTAACATTTACTATACAATGAATTTAAAAGTACAGTTTACTCTACATTACTAGGCATACAATACCTTAAAATACATTATATGTTTGTAATATATACAGCAATTCTAATCACTTTTGATCAATTCTGATTCATAAAATATTTTAAAAATAATCTCACTTTTGCATTTATACTAGCTTATGTTTTTGCCATTTTCACCCAGTATCCTCCACTCATAAAATTTAGAACAAATACTTGAATTACATGTTTTGTGGCTCCCTGCAGTTCTACACCAGCTTTTTGATGACAGGAATCTCAGTTGTTCTTTTTCTCCACACACAGGAAACAATTTTGGGTGCAACCCAGGAGATAATGTGGTCAAAGAGGTGCAGCATTTTCAGGGCAGCCTTTGAAGCCACACACCTTTGGTCCTGCCCTGTTCCACCCAGAGAAAATTCTCTGTGTCAAATTCAGGAAATCATGTGGTCAAGGGAGTATAACATTTTCTGGGCAGCCTTCAAACATTTATTTGATTTATTTTAGTTTTCAGTTTGTCAGATAATCCCTTTAATAAATGCAGGAAAATGTAAAAAAAACAAAGATAATAAGAGTGTAGAAATCAAGTGATTTGTTTTTGTCTTTGTTTTTTTTCAGAGGGAGGAGAAACCAGATAGGTTAGTTATACTAGAAGGATAGGACAATTGGCTAAGGGATGAGGAACTAGCTAGGTGTGATGACACCATAGGGTATGGTGACTTGAACTGTTATGGTGTTGAAGTGCCATGAGAGCCAGACCTAGTAGACAGTACTATATTGGAAAAGATTCATAGGTAACTTGTTGGGCAAAAAGAAGAAACTCCTGAAAGGAAAGACTGCAGTAACCATAGTAGAGGAGAGAGAAGCGAAGGAGGCAGTTACGAATAATCCGAAAAGACTAAAGAGAGTGAGAATGACCAGAAATGTGACAATGTGTTTAGGGAAGTATTGCAGAATGGATGCCAGATGGATGTGATTAGCATAGGTGACTATATGGTATGCAAATGTTATAATGACAACGAGGAGAAAAAGGAACATAAGAAGGACCTGAACCCCGTCACCTTATATTTGACCAAGTGGATGTACTTGACAAGTTTGTGGTGCCTAAAAACCAGAATGGAGGGAGATTTGTGCAGTTTGAGGGCACCACCATACCACAAACCCCTCCACAGATGGTCCCTGAAAAGGACACACTGTAGCGAGTTAAAGATCCTACTCAAGAAAGATGCGAGCCCCACAGTCACACTAGTGATGGACAAAGCGGGCCATTGCCCGGGGCGCCAATCGGCATGAATAGGGTGGTGGGTAGTGGGTGCCACAATAGCAATGTTGTAAGTCCAAAAATATGCATGTCACCTTTTTCCAGCTCCTGAAGCCCCTCGAATAGTGGTTGAGTTCGATTGCGTTGCTATCGAGATCTGCATCCTCCGCCCCGATCGATAGTCGGCCACTATCGAATCAAGAGTTATTCCGAAAGTAGAGCTATCAGATTAGCGCGATGACCATTAAAGTCATCTTGGGAGAGCAACAACAACCTTCATATATTACACCCCAACAAGGCGGAGAAGCTTATAATTAACATCCACGAACAGTCAAATGGATGACGTGCTACATCTTTAGGCAACACACTTAGGTATATAAAGTCACAGAAAAAAAGTCACAGACCCATTTACTACCTCTGTCCGTACCACAGACTGACCCTTAAACAACCATCACCCCACAATTTAAAAACTAGTGCCAGAAGGCAGTATGATTTGAACCATTCATGTTACTTGAACTGGACATTGACTATAACCTGTCCTGGGCCAACAGCATGAGCCCCAACCCTCAGCATGACCCCACATTTAAAAAGTGCCGCAAAAATGCGAAGTCTTTCAAACCACCATAGATTAGTTTCACTGGACATTGACTATACCTGTCACATGGGCCACAGACTATGAGCCCCAAACCTCGACCCCCACATTAAAAGTGCCGTAAAAATGTAGTCTTTCAAACCACCATTATAGTTTGAACTGACATTGACTATAAACCTGTCCCTAGGCACAGATGAGCCCCCACAACCTCATGACCCCCACATTTAAAAAAGTGCCCCGAAAAAGATCTTTCAACCACCATTTAGTGAACTGGACATTGACTATACCTGTCCTGGCCACAGCATGAGAGCCCCAAACGACTGTGCATGACCCCACATTTTAAAAAGTGCCTGAAAAAGAGTCTTTCAACCACCATTTTTAGTTCACCTGGAGCATTGACTATACCGGTCCTGAGCCACAGCATGACCCAGGGCCGTTAGTTACTAGTGTGCGGTAAAGCCCAGGCTGGCGTCGTCATCTACTAACACGTCAGGTTAAAATGGCCCTGATGACGCAGCAACGAAAACTGTCGGCTGTAGCAGAGTGCGGAAGCGGAGTGAGAGAACTCCACCGGTTCCTCTGTACACCGTCAATAAGCATACCTGGGGTACGCTTGCCCCGTCCGTAATGAGTGTTGGACCAATTTAGCTTCACTTGGAAATACTAGTGGTAACGCTCCAGTTACACCCAAGGTGCCCTTTTATCTTGGCATTCTTTTTCTCATTTTACTCAACGGCTGGAGGAAATGGGCTCTTAGTACTCTTGTTCTCTGTCCGTGCTCCATACTACCATGTCCTCTGATAACCCTACATCGGTCAAGTTTTCCTGTACCTCCCTTGTACAATTTCAGAGGAATTTTTTGATAACAGCTATTTTGACAAACTGCAAGTTTTTAGTACATTTGTATTTGCTAGAAACACAGATATTTTAAAAGTAGAATGGAATCCCACCAAGTCGTTTTGTTTTTTTCCTCTTTTTCACAATGTATTTCACTATTTGTCGTCAATACACTGGGTTTGATAGCTATGTTAAAAGAATCTTGCAAAAACAACTGTCATTAATTTGCAATATGTGTCCATTAACAGTGTCCTAGCCTACCCTGTTTCTGTCAGCTCCATCCACTCCTGAGCACTCTTGACAATTGTGAAGAACAAATGTCTTGTTAGTACAACAACATTTTTAGAATAGGACGCTGTAGTATATGCTGCATGTACCCAGCAAAATGCACCCAAAAATTCAAAACATGCCCCTTGAGCCACTTTTGACAATTGTGAAGAGCACACAAATGTCTTATTAGAAACAACATTTTTTTCGAAATAGGACCTGTAGATTGCTGCATTTCAAAGCAAAATGGCCCCCCAAAAATTCAAAGTCATGACACCTTTAGCCACTTGGTCAATTTGTGAAGAACAAATGTCTGTTGAAAAACAACATTTTTTTATAATAGGAACTGTAGTAATTGCTGCATTTCAAAGCAGCATGACCCAAGAAAATTTTAACAGTGACTTCTCAGCCACATGTTAAAAGATTCTGTTGAGGGAGAAATCACCTTAGATGCCACATTTCTGGTTTCCAAAGGACCACAATTCAATGCTGTATCTCAGCAGCTAACAAGCACCCCAAAAAAAAATATAAATATCACTTCTCAGCCACTATTAAAAATTGTGAAGGGAGATAATGCCACTTAGAAGCCACATTTCTGTTCCAAAGGACATAATTATTAGGCAAAAATGCAAAAGAAAGAAAACGATGCTCACTTACATGGGTTTTTAAGTAGTAGCTCCTGGAGAGCGACACGAGTCTTTCCGCGGTAGCAGAACCTCGATCCCGCGCTGACCGCACGCCAGGCGAAATGAAACACAAAAGACACACAAACGGAAAAAGTCCCGTGACTCCAAGACACGGCAACCGTGATATGCACAGAGTACCGTAAAAAAGTCCGGAAGCAGTAGCAGTAAAAACTCACTTTAATTCTCTTTAACAAAAGATAAAAAGAGCACTATGGCAACAAACCCCTTACGCTGAATGAAAAAACACAGACGCGTTCCGGGCAAAACACGCCCTTTCTCACTGTGATCTGTCGCCATCATTATTGCATCAATTTAAAACACCTAAAGACCAATCATAGTACACGGCGGAGATCACGAATGAATATCACATATTGATGAAAAATGCCTGATGTATAGATAAAATAGAGAGCACATATAGTTAACGTACGCCTACTGTTTTACAATTAAGATATATAGTATGTATTGTTCTGTAAACATAAATGTTATTATGTCTAAATCAAACATATAGTCATGTCAATGAATAAATAGATATTGGTAAAAAACCTCACCGAATAACACTGTACTTACTCCGATCCATTAATTATATGTAAAGCATATCAATCACGGTAATTCAATCCTCCAGGACTTCGTGTGCCCAGTTTTACAAATCCCAAATCATTCCTGAGACAGAGAGAAGCATTTTTGGAGTTTTAAAATCGGGCACACGAAGTCCTGAAGGAATTGAATACGTACTGAAATGCTTGTACTATAATTAAGTGGCTGTGAGTATTACAGTATTTTTGTGGTTTTTACCGCAATATAGCTCTAATCACTTGACATGATATAGTTTCTTCATACATAACATTATGTTTCAGAAATACATATAATTTAATATTGGTAAACAGTAGGTAACGTTACTATATGTGCTTCCTCTATCTTTAACTATACATCTGGCATTTTTCATCAATATGTGATATCATGGATCTACCGTGTACATGATTGGTCTAAGGACTGTTTTAAATTGATTGCACAATATGCCGACATCACAGTGAGCAAGGCGCGTCGTCTACGCCGAAACGCGTCTGTGTTTTTTTCATGCTCAGCCGTAAGGGGTTGTTGCCATTGCGTGCTCTTCTATCTTTTGTTTACTGAATAAAGTGAGTTTTTACTGATACCTGCTTCCGATTTTTTTCCTACGGTACCTGTGGCCATTCGGTTCTGCCGTCTTGGATACCGGACTGTCCGTTTTTGTCTTTTTGACACCATAATTTATACCTGTATCTCACATGCAACATGACCTTCAAAACTATTTGACAATGTGAAAACTTCTCATATAAAGTGATAACATGGAATACACGTCGTTGTCATGAACCTGCTGTCTTTTTACAGTCTCCTCACAGCAAAAAACATCAAAAGAACTGTTGGGAAAAGAGACAATAAAAATTGCAGTAAGAAATGATCATTTAAAAAAAAATAACTTTCAAGAGGACCATTCTGTTTGTGACAGGACTCATGTGTAGTAGAACCCGCAAACTAATCGGACACACCACGGGCATTGGCCACACATCATCAGAGATCCATGCCGATGTCATCTTAAGAAATCACACATCCACAGTATCCTGTGAAAGCCGGATGCGTTTGTCTGTAAATGACTCCTCCAGCTGTGGCCTGAATGTCCTCTCAGATAAGACTCTGGCTGCATGATCAGACAACACCTCTATGGCGTGACGAGCCAGATCGGGCCATTTCGTCATTTTAGGATACCCAGAAGTCTATTGGTCCGGAAACACATGCACAAAACATCGTGGTTTGAGACGCAGATAGTCGTCACCATGAAATCTTTCACTGATCTCTGTGTGTTGGATGTAGGCCCTGCATTGCATTCGTTGGTGAGCGTGGTAAATACAAAGATTTTGCCAAAGGTCACCCTTTAGGCTTTCTGCCGACCTTGGCCTGCGCTGCCTAATACGGCAACTTGCACTCTACTCTGTCACTCCGCTGACGTGTTTGTTCCACTGACATTTGGGAACGTAAGCAAACGCAACAGATGTCTCCAGTAATATAATTAATCAGCAAGGTCACCATTTCCTTCATTATTACTCTCTATTTGGGTGGTGGAAGGTGAAAGTGCTGAGTTTGTTTTGTACGTGATTCCAAGGGTGCCACCCATAACTGTTGTTCATTTTGATGGCTTCAATCGAGGATCATGTTGGAAGAAATGGAGCATCCTAAGCACTCATGTGAGAGATGGACCTTGATTTCCCAAGCCTCTGGGTCGAGGGGCACTAGCAAACTAATCTTCCTCATCTCCTCCTATCCCGCCACAAATTCGCGCCAACCTCTTTCAAACAGGGACGTCGGTAACATCGGCTGTCTATGAATACCTCCTCCTCACTCCTCCTCCGCTCCGATCCAGGACAGCTACACACAGCCCTGACTAGCCTGAGATGAATGCATTCCCTGAGAGCGTGATCGCCACCTTGCACTAGCTCGGACACCCGAACCACTCTATGAAGAACCCGAAGAAAATTTGTGAAACAGTCGTCTTGGGGGGGGGGGAGGATTTGATGGGAAAAGGCCCGGTCCCATCAGTTCCTCTCCTCCTCCCGTCGGCTGGCTGATCCCTGTTTGTTTCAGGAGTGTCCAACGATCGTGTCCAGAACGAAGAGTCACCACAATGCTCATTCTGACAAGAGGCATTGTCCCACAGACCTTTTTGGTGCTTCTTCACAAAGGGCAGTGATGTGCTGAGCTCTTTCCACCTGCCTCCACTCTCGTGGTTTCAACACTCCCGAGGTCCGTATCCGCTGCTTGTCAGGCCATGTGTCCACTTCGTACTGCGTAATGCACTGCCGCGGCTATGCCACAATCGCTGGAGCATTGTGGGAGGGTGGAATTACAAGCGTGTTTGCCACGATCAACAATGAGAGACGGTATGAACGGGAGGCCTGAGCTGACGCAGCAACGCAGCCGGCGTGGACGAAAGCAGGGTGCGAACGGCGGTAGTGCGAACTCAACCTCGAGCCTTCTTCAGGCGGGCAGTTCCAACACCGGTAGCTCTTTAAGAAAGTTTCTGGACGACAAGGTTCATGACATGTGCCACGGCAAGGATGTGCTCGCAGCCTACCGATCTTAAGGGCGGCCAGCAGATTTCGCCCGTTATCGCACACCACCTTGCCTGCACAAGGTTTTCTTGTCACCCAGCCTGCGCCGGTCTCCGTTTGCTTAGAAGCCGTCCACAGCTCCTGAACTGGTTTGAGGACGGGTCTCAAGGCAGATTAATTTCAAGCATGGCCTGAGGTGTCTCTGGGCACGTGATGCCACCAGAGACCTTGGGGGTATAGAGCCCTGCACCATCCCTGCAGCTTTGAAGAGCGTGCGCCGAGCGAGAGCCACCTTTCACCCCCTGAGACATCCACCCAGCTCACCCAGTGAGTCGATATCCACAGAGATAAGCGGCCTTGGCCCCGTGCTTACTAGTCCATGTGATCGGTGGTTGAGAAGGACTTTTTCCCCGGACACAGATGCAGAACAACGCGGATCTTGAAATTTAGAGTGACACTGGCTGCCAGGGCAGGACGCTTTTTTCTGCAAAGAAATTCCTGCTCGGCTCTGGTATTGGGGCAAGCCGAGGGCCATGAGCGTGGCGGAACCCATCTGTGTCCACCTCTAGTCGCGTCTAAGGCAACATTCCAAGGCCAAAAGCCTGGCAATGCCGACATTCAGCTTTTGGCTATTGGGAATGGTTTGGTTAAGAGTGTTTCTCTGCTCCACCAAACCTGGAAGACAGATATGCTGGCTGCTAACTCGGCCGCGTGTACGGCATGGGCAGGTCGTCAAATCGATCTAATCTCTAGAAAAGGGGTAGGATGGGTCCTGCCCTCTGGTGGTGCTTAGGGTGGTACTGCGCGCGACGGTGGAGGCTGAAACGGGAGAGCAGGATTCCTGATCATGACTGCTAAAGAGGACATGGGCAGCTGAGAACGCTGGTGGTGGCGGAGATGAGGAGGCGGAGACAGAGTGTGGTGACAAGTGGTTGGAGATGCCCGCGTCGGTCTGTGCCTTTTTTGGCCAAGTGTTCCCTCCATTCAATCTCATGCATATCGCTGCATGTGACTAGACATGTTGGTGTGGTTAACCACTTAAGGTTCTTGCCGCTACTATGCGTTTAAGGCAAAGGCGGCATATAACTATCGGCTGGTGAATCAGAGGCTTCTCAAAGCAAGGCCCAGGCTTTGAAGGTCCGGACCTTTTTGACGGCGAAAAGCCCGAGGAGCGGTTTGCGCTGGACCGTGGCTGGCGGACTCAGTAATCAGCGGCGTTCTGCGACCGCCCTCTCCACTTTTTGTGGCGGGACCCG
This sequence comes from Phyllomedusa bahiana, assembly GCA_025379985.1. NCBI lineage: Eukaryota > Metazoa > Chordata > Amphibia > Anura > Hylidae > Phyllomedusa > Phyllomedusa bahiana. Next base: position 20,824 of record JAODAL010027226.1, read on the forward strand.
TATTGACAACTACCGCATCGTCTTCCTCCTCGTCCACTGAGGAAGCGCTCGCAAGCAAATTCTGCGAAAAGACTAATGATGGGATCCGCAATTCGTCATCATCAGCATCATCAACAAGGTACTTGTCGTCCTGACTTTCGCGTCCAGAAGCTGCCGGCTACAAGCAAGGGCAGCTGCAAGGCGATGCCGAACCCCGCCCGGGATTTTTTGGCCTATTGACCGCTTCCTTCACCTCCTCTGATGGCATCATAACTGGGCGTCAGAAGGCAACTAAATCATCCTCTTGATCTTTTAACATGCCTTCTGACGCCCAACCGCATTTTGTCATCATAGGAGGTCTCAAGAGATGGATATCCACAGGGCGGTACACGAGTTGAACATTTGGGCTGCTTCATGTTGGACAGATTCTGGGATGATGCTGGATGACGACATTAGTGCCGGACTGCGAGGAACGCTGGAAGGTAAGACTGCTAGATGCAGGTTGCAGTAACCACTGAAGGACAGATTGGCGACGATGTTCGTTTACTTAGAATTCAACAAGGTCCCTGACCAGCATGACAGGTCCTGACGGTCCTGCAACTGACGATTCCGCTTGGCAAAGCGTGTTGCGCCAGCACTTGGATGAGCACCTTCTCGTCTACCTCTACCTCCATGTGTCTACCTCCCCATGCTTTGCTCGCTTACCACCTGCATTTCGCTCCATGTTCAGAAATATACAAAATTTGACAAAGGTATGGCGAATAGTTTTGCGAAAGTCACTATTAAAAGACGGCAAATCACACAGATCTTATTCTCAAATCCCTCTAATCAAGAACACAAAATGATGGATTCACGAATTACTGCAAGGTGTCTATCAACATAATCTGGACTGGCAAAAGTCCAAAAAACGAGGTGATCTGTTATGTTTTTGGATAATAAACGTTATTTTTTCGCACCTTTCAATCACTCTGTGGTGATATAGAATTGCTTTTTTAGTGTTACGTAGATGCTGCGTCAATGAACAGGCTGAGTTGGAGGGGGGGCCCGCAAATATAGTCAAAAAACACGTATCTTGTTATGTTTTGATATAATAAACGAATTTTTTGCACCTTTCAATTTCACCAGTGGTGAATACAGAAGTGCTGTTTTTAAAGACATTTTACTAGTGCAGGTGAGCGTCATGACAGTGCTGGGTGCGCAAAAAAGTTCAAAAAAACGTAACTGCGTTATGTTCTTGCATAACATAATAAACTGTATTTTTTGCACCTTTCAATTCACCTGTGGTGAATAAGAAATTTGCTGTTTTAATATTTAACGTAGATGCAGCGTCAATGAACAGTGATGGTGCGCCAAAAGTCAAAAAACTCGTAACTGGGTTATGTTTTTGATATAATATACGGTATTTTTTCCACCTTTCATTCACCTGTTGAATATAGAATTGCTGTTTTAAGATTTACGTAGATGCTAGCTTCAATGAACAGTGCTTGGGTGCGCAACAAGTCAAAAAACACGTAACCTGTTATAATTTGAAATAATAAAACGGTATTTTTCCACCTTTCAATTCCCCCTGTGTGAATATAGAATTGCTGTTTTAATATTTACGTAGATGCTGCATCAATGAACTGTGCTGGGTGCGCAAAAGTCAAAAAACACTAACTTTTTATGTTTTGATATAATAAACGGTATTTTTTGCACCTTTAAATTTCCCACCTGTGGTGAATATAGAATTGCTGTTTTAAGATTACGTAATGCTGCGTCAATGAACATGCTAGGTGCGCAAAAGTCAAAAAACACCGTACTGTTATGTTTTGATATAATAAACTGTATTTTTTGCACCTTTCAATTCACCTGGGTGAAAAAGAATTGCTGTTTTAAGATTTACGTAGATGCTGTGTCAATGAACAGTGCTGGGTGCGCAAAAGTCAAAAAACACGAAACTGTGATGTTTTCGTACGATACACGGTATTTTGGCAACAAACAACCTGTGCTGACTACAAGATTGCTGGTTTGTAATTTAAGTGCAAGGTGGATATATCAACAGTCACAGGTGTAATGGATAAAACTGAACACCTATCTAAAAATGTATACTGATAATAAAAGTAGAGTTTTGCAGCAAACAAAAGAACCTGCAGTTACTAGAAATGATGTTTATCCAATATAAGTTCAGGCTGCCCAATATCCAGGAAATATTTCAAAAGCAAACTGTTAATAATAAAGATATTCCACTACAATGTCTACACTAAGTCTTGGTGAACTTTATCCAGTGTTCTTTATAGATAGAGCTTGTCTGTGTTCGCCCCGCGGGGTCCCCCCCCCACCCCCGCTCTCCACCGCCGTGAATTTACAGCGGTAGATGCTGCTTTAATATTTTCTACTAACTAAAATAAAATCTTCAAATCTCTAATCTAACTAAATTGGAAGGATCACAGCTAAAATAGAGGTTTCTCTGTGCAAAATAGACTAATTTCGCTGAGCTGTTTGGCCACAGGCAGAACGCAGGTCCTATCCCTATGAGACCTGAAGACACTGAGGCTGAAACAGGAAACGCTGTTCTATGTAAAACGGGTCATGTGATTTTTCCAGCCAATCGCAACCATACACATCCCAGTCATGACGTCGCACACACATCTCACCCTGCTCTATTCTGTTATCTGATTTCCTGGCCACCAAAATTACAGGAAGCGCCGAAAAAGGCGCGATCTTAATAGATGATGCACAATTTTAACCTTAATTATCGCAATCTGGAAATTTCGATCACCATAAAAACCTTGCCGATTTCAACTTTGTCGATAAAAATCGCTCAACACTACCGTCGAATATCGGTATTATAAAAAAATAATACATAATAAATGTAAAATTAAAAAACGCACTGTAAAATTGCATAAAAATAGCAAGTCCCAAAAAAAAAAACCTGCGGAAATATTAGATCAACTGATTGAAAAAAAAATGTTAGGACATTTAAACCCGCATGTAATCAGGAAGGGGGGTAAATAACCTTGTCAGAAACTGGTCAATTGTGATGTGTCGCATAGGGGGTGACGTTTTTTCTCCCTACCCTGGGTGCAATTTAGCCTAGGAATGGCCCTGCACTAGATTCCCACACAGTTTCTACTCTGTGATACAGCTCTTGTAAATCTGCAAGGAGGTCCTGGATGCCCACATACAGAACATTCACATTAACAATAAGCTGGATAGATAAATAGATGTGCAAATTAAATGCCTTTATGTTTCGAAATTCCTTGAAAACAAGCTAAATACATACATTACCCATCCTCACTTCATTTAAAGCAGTGCCTCTTTGAAACTAGTAAGACTGATAAAGACAGATTAAGGTTGACCCCCTGCAAATGCACAGGAGTTCTAAAAGTCACTTCTTCCACATGTCACACCCGTTATACTCAGTGAAGAAGAAGGGAGCACCAGGCACCCCTGACACATGTTGGATGGTACACAATTTAGGGACAGTAAATGCGATTATAGAAATACTCACCACAGTTGTACCCAACCCATACACCTTATTTGCTGACGTTACCAATAAGGCAACTCACTTCTCAGTAGTGGACCTGGCAAATGCTTTCTTGCACCCAGACTGTCAGTACCTTTTTGCATTCACCTTTAAAGGGAAGAATACACATGGACTCACTGACACAATACATGACAGGCCCTTTCCTCAGTGCTGCAACAGTGGATGCTACCTGACCAGAGATAGGGTACCCTACAGAACATACTAAATCTGGCACCTCCTAAGTATTTGGCCCAGCTTAGGAATTTCCTGGGCCTGAAATCATACTGTAGAACACTCTCTGTTCATGAAGCCTTTGCACAAGTGCTTGACTTTGCAAATTTGCACTGACAGAAGAAGCCCTTCACAATCATCTCCTCTGTGTCTCTGGGCACATCCATGACAAGCCATTCTCACTGTAATGCATTGAAATAGCTGGCCATGCCGAGTAGTTCTTACACAGCCACATGGCACAGAGAACAATAGTGTATTACTTAGCCAGACTAGATACAGTAGCAAGAGGAGCCACTGTAGTGAGTAGTCATTACAGTACAATTACTGCTACACAAAGCCTGAGAGATCATAGTAGACTACTGCATCACAATACATGTCACAATTGATGGGAAGTGGATCCTCTGGGTCACTGTGAGAAGTTGGTATAAGCAATGCCAGGTAACGAAGTCTGACGAGCCCCCGATTCTTCTTCAGCACCCGCCGCAAGGCCGCTTGAGCTTTGCTGCCTTGGACTCCCAGGTTGCTACTCCTGATCTAACCACTCGCGGTGATGACCGAGATGAAGCATAGTACTAAGAGGTCAGGCTGAGGAGCAATCAAGCCCGGGCAGTAAAGTCAGGGCATGCGTCAGGCAAACGAGCAATGTGTCAGTACACCGAAGAACGCAATCAAAGCTCACTAGTCTCCCACTACACACACCAACAACTGGCAGGGAGATGTAGGGGAAATGAAGCAACAAAGGGTAAGTGCCCAGTGATTATCCAATCAGAGTTGTGCTGGCCCTTAAAATCTCAGAGAGCCGATGTATGCATGCCCTAGGGAGCGGGTATGTACACGTCGGCTAGTAGCAGGAGGACAGAAAAGAGCAGGATTAGAGAGAGGTAAGTTGAGGTGGCTCTGAAGCAGGCAAACATGAGCACAACCACGGGGCAGTGTGCTTTATAACAGTACCCTCTCTCAAGGCTTCCCCTCTTTCAAGATTGCTGGCAACTTTTAACAAGATCTAGAATTATAAGGTTACCTTCAGATTCCCAGGACCTCTCTATTGTCCCGAACCCCTTCCAGTCAACAAGAAAGAACCGCTTTTTCGCCACCAAGAATTTCCCATACCTTGTAGAATTCTCATGCAACAGATTCAGTGGGAGGAGTCACAGTCTTTTGAGGGAAGCGGTTAAAGACTAGGGGCTTCAGGTGGGAGACGTGGAAGGAGTTTGGGATTTGCATAGTTGGAACCAAGCGAGTTTGTAAGCCACAGTATTGATACGTTCCAGAACTTGAAAAGGTCCCAGGAAGTGGGGGCCCAGCTAAAGGCTGGACATTTTGAGGCAGACATACTTAGCCAATGGCCATACTTAATTGCCTGGATGGAAGATAATAGGAGAGCTATGTTTTTTATGCACTTGAGCCTTAGTTCGAGAAGATGCAGAAGAAATTGTCGGGCATCCTGCCAAATAGTGGAGATAGCTTGGACTTGAGTATCCATGACTGGAACATCAGAGCTGGTAGACAGGTAAAGAGGGCAGAGGGCAGTGATATCCCCCATAAACATCAAAGAAAATGGAAGTTCCTGTAGAGACAGAAACAAGAGTATTATATGAAAATTCAGCCCAATGGCGTAAATCAGCCCAATTATCTTGATGAGACAAAATGAAATTACGTAAATAATTTCCAAGAACTTGATTCACCCTTTCTACTTGTCCGTTGCTTTAAGGGTGGTAAGCAGAGAAGTAGTCCAACTTGACATAATTTTTTCTATTATAATTGTAGACAATAAAATCTGCGATCATGTGCTAAAGATGAATAGTGAGAGCCAAGAAAACTGTGAGTTGCAAACATTCAGCTCACCCATCAATTGCTGCAAACCAGGGTCTCGGGAGCATGGCCAGGGTGGAGTCCACATCCGATACACAGAATTCAAATACAGGTAAGCCAGCTTCAGCCAAAAAACCACATGGGTGTGAGTAAAATCAGGCAAAAATTTATTGAAAAATTTCATTAAAAAAAGATCAAGGGGGTTTGACCTAACTTCATGTTCAGGAAAGCACCTTAGACATGCAAAAATCCTAAAGAAAAAAGACTGACGCGTTTCGGATACGTCCTTAGTCTTGTTCTCTTACTCAAAACACTGATACTCGTAAAATGGGGGTTGCCTAGTAACAGACCAAAAAAAAAGCCACACCTCCATGAACAAGCAATACAAAACAGTGAAAAGGTTAAAAAAAAATTATAAAAAAAAGGAGTTTGCCCTAAAGAAATTTTTAAAAATTCCCCATTTTGGCATTAATAATTATCTATTGATGATAAATAATGCAGTAGGAAAAAAAACATTTCAATAATGGAGGGAAATATCATGTAGAATTTAATTCAGACCTGCAGGTACTCGGGTTCCTAATTTATAAATCCACAGGATTTCCCTAGATAAAAAAATCTGCGATGTAAGTCTCCTCCTCTTGGGGGAAACGCACTTTCCCTTTTTTTATGGGCACAAAAGCTAAAGGAGGAAAGATTGCCTCCAAAGTACCTCCTGAAAATGCCTAGAAACACTGGAGCATTAAAACACTCTTTTCTGATTGCGTCTGACAGATGTCTTCTAATTCTTATTTTTAGCTGACCTGTAGTACACCCTACATACTGCGCTCGGCATGTAACACATGTTATAAGATAGACTACAAACTTGCTGTTGCAATTTACATAGTCTTTGATGTCCTAACTTTTATTAGTAACATATGACAAAAAATGTATGTGGATTTTTAAATTAGGAACCCGAGTACCTGCAGGTCTGAATATTCTACATGATATTTCCCTCCACTATTGAAATGTTTTATTTCCTACTGCATATTATCATCAATAGATAAATATTAATGCCAAAATGAGAATGTAAAAAATTCTTTAGTGCAACTCCTTTTGTTATAAATTTTTTTTTAACCATTTCACTGTTTTGTATTGCATGTTCATGGAGGTGTGGCCTTTTATTGGTCATGTGACTAGGCAACCTCCATTTATACGAGTATCAGTGTTTTGAGTAAAGAGACCAAGACTAAGGACGTTATCCGAAACGCGTCAGTCTTTTTTCTTAGGATGTTGCATGTCTAAGTGCTTTCCATGAACATGAAGTAGTGTCACCCTCTTGATCTTTTTTAATGAATTTTTCAATAAATCTTGCCTGATTTTACTCACACCCATGTGGTTTTTTGGCTGAAGCTGGCTTACCTGTATTTGTAAACTGTGTTCCCAAAATCTATGACTTTTTGGCTTATGGGAAGTAAAATCTGATTTTAGTTTTTACAGTACTTGTGGTAATTTTTTCTGTTGTGATATTTCTTATCATAACAAGTTTCTTTCTCAATTGGGACACTCCAATAGTTAAAGCCAATAATCCTTCTAGCCTCCATCTTGCTGAGCTTCCTCAGTGTCTTCCTCCTTCTTGGTCACCCTGTGGATATCACCTGCTTACTAAGAAAAATATCATTTGGGATTTTATTCTCCATTGGTGTCTCTTCTGTTCTGGCCAAAACTATCACAGTCTGCATTGTCTTCAAAGCAACCAAACCTGGAAGTGTATGGGTAAAGTTGTTATGTCTCAAAGTCTCCAGTTACATGGTCTTCCTATGTTCTTCAATACAAGTTCTAATTTGTATTACTCGCTTATTGGTGTCTCATCCAGATCAAGAATTTGACCATCACTCTTATCCTGGAAAGATCATCATCCAGTGTAATGAAGGCTCCGATATCTGCTTCTACTTCATGTTGGGATATCTGGGGCTCCTGGCAGCTGTGAGCTTTGTTCTGGCTTTCATGTTAAGGACATTGCCCAACAGTTTCAATGAGGCCAAGTACATCACCTTCAGCATGCTGCTGTTCTGCAGTGTCTGAATTGCCATGATTCTGGCTTATCTGAGCACTAGAGGAAAACATATGGTGGCCATTGAGCTATTTTCCATAGTGACCTCATGTGCTGGAATTCTTGGTTCTATATTTTTCCCTAAAATGTATATTTGCTCATAAAACCTTATTTTAATTCAAAAATAATAATCATGGAGCAAAATAAGTTAGAAATATAATATAGTATAAGGCTAGAGTTCCTTGGTGCTTTTTAGCTTTATTCTACAGATGAAATAAAATGACTTTGATAAAGGAAGACACAAGAAAATCACTTGATGCCACCACTTTTTGCCCACTTGTAAAATATGAAGCATTATAAGGCTCACAGTAATTTGGAGTTTTACCAATACCATCATATAACTGAAAGTCATTGAGTCTTCTCCATGATTTTTTCTCGCTTTTTCCAGTCATATTGGTGATCTACTAATAAAATCTTATAATGATATCTGTGTACTCACAAAAAGCGTTAAATATATAAATGACTTTCAGCTTTGCTTTAATTTTAAAGCCTTCGTATGTCTAATGACTAAAGCAAATAATTCACCTTTCAGGTATGCTACATTTAGTAATTAACTTTGATTTCTTCATTTTCATAATTTGATCTAATATGTTACATAGTTAAATAAGTTGAAAAAACACACATGTCCATCAAGATCAACCAAGGGTGGGGAAAATGTGGTTGAAGGGAGAGAGACAAGGACTTTAAGCCCAGCCTCCCCACTGGTTAATGCCCTGGAACCCACAAGGCAAGAACCAATCTGCTCCAGTGGAGACCCCAGCTCTGACCACCAGACAAGATCCAGAATTTTACATAGTATGTACGCATTAATATTCTTTAGTTTCAGTTAGTTATTTAAGCCTTTCTTGAAACTCCCAAGAAAGGCGGCTGTGACCAGCTCCTCAGGCGGCTATTACACATATTTACAGTTCTTACAGTGAAGAATGCCTTTCTCCCCTGATGACTGAATTCTTTTTTTCTCCTGCCGAAGGAAATGTCCCCTTGTCTTTTGAGGGGGCTTTACATGAAATAATTTTTGTAGGGACCATTTATATATTTTTATAAATTAATCATGTCCCCCCAAAGTCGTTTTTTCTCAAGACTAAATAAGTTCAATTCTACTAACCTCTCCTCAGAACTAAGATGCTCCATTCCTCTTATAAGTTTGGTTGCTCGCCTTTGCACTCTATTTAGCTCCATTACATCTTTTCTATAAGCTGGAGCCCAGAACTGAACAGCATATTCTAAGTGAGGACGCACCAATGCTTTGTACAGTGGTAGAATTATATCCTTGTCCCAGGAGTTCATGTCTCTTTTAATACATGCCAATATCCTACTTGCCTTAGAGGAAGCTGATTGACACTGCATGCTGTTCTGTAGGCTAAGATCTACCAGAACGTCCAGATCTTTCTCAACAAGCGATTCTCCAAGTTTTTCTCCCCTAGGACATATGATGCCTGCAGATTATTTCTACCCAGATGCAGAACCTTACATGAATCCACATTTGCTAAGTGGATGCCCAAACACTCAGTGTGTAAAGATCTGCTTGCAACTTATGAACACCTTCCATTGATTGCACTACCCTGCATAGCTTGGTGTCATCTGCAGAAATAGAAAGCGTGCAATTGATCCCTTCCACTATATCATTAATAAATACATTAAATAAAAGAGGACCCAATACTGAGCCTTGGGTTCACCACTCATAACAAGGGACCACCCAGAGTAGGAGTCATTCACCACCACTCTCTGTGTACGATCCAGCAGCCAGTTTTTAATTCAATTACACACTGTTATCTCTAAACCAATGGATTCTAATTTACCCAATAAACGCTTATGCAGGACAGTGTCAAATGCCTTGTTAAAGTCTAAACACACAATATCCACAGCCGCCCCGCTATCCAGACTTCTACTTACCTCTTCATAAAAGCAAATCAGGTTGTTTTGACAACTTCTGTCCTTAGTAAAACCATGCTGGCAATCACTTATAATATTGTATTCATCCACATATTCCTGTATATAGTCCCTTATGGGCCCTTCAAACATTTTTTCCCACAACAGATGTTAAACTTACTGGTCTATAATTACCTGGGCAAGACTTGGAGCCTTGTAGCTGTTTCTCCTCATTAGAGCTTTAATATGATATCTAAACATGGAACCAATAACTCTCCATTTTTCATACTTTATGTACTTTCTTGCTTTAGATATTTGCTTCTTTTGCAGCTTCTTATTTCTTGCAATTAGTTGTAACAGAATGAAAATTGTTCATAGAATAATCTCCAGACTCTCATGTGTATAACAAAACAAACATGCACTTTGCTCCACCTGCATCACCATTATAAAAGCTCATTCACTCATCCCTTAATTGTAGCAAAAACATTTTTTTTCCAAACACACAGTGAACCTGGGTGATTTTTTCTGCCCTATCTAAGACCAGGATATGATAGAGGTAGAAAAGTTGAGCTCTATGATATAAAGGTTTATATGATTTAAAGCAAGTAAAAAGTAAATCCTGACAGGACTCCTTAAGAGACAGTGAAAGTCCTGCTTACCCCACTCAACACAGTAATTGCCAGCTGTCCTGTATCTGTTAATCACTGTATGTGGGTGGGGTAAGTAGGACTCTCACTGTCTCTTTTAGGAGTTTTCTCAGGATTTACTCTGCATTTTATTTAGAAATCCTGCTCTAAATCATATACATCTATATACAACAGAGTTCAGCTTTACTCCATTGTATACCATATCCATTCTCAGACAGTGCAGCAAAAATCATGAGACAGGTTCACTTTCAATTTATGAACATTATATTTTACAATGCTAGTAGATACTTTTTTATGAATTTTATTAAATTTTCCTACTGCTGATTCCAGAAATGCATCAGAATGCCCTATATCTGTTGCTGGTAATTTGTGGATTTCTTCCTTAGACGTGGATGGGAAAATCAGTATCAGTTCAGATTCCCCATTAGAATATGTTCAGGTTTCTTTTCAGCAAAAACAGGGAATTTTCCTCACCTGCAGATTTTTTGAACTGAGGATGTGCTTTGAACATGTCAAGAAGTCAGGTAGAGAACATGCCGCCATGTTGTACCGACAGTGGAATTAATTAAAACTGGTTGGCTGCGGACATCTTTCTTTTTTGGTTCACACAATTCTTTTCATTTTGGGGTTGTGATAAATTTCACAATTTCTTGGAAAGTTTCATAGGTTTACCCATAGACTTTTCATTAGTATAAAAAGTGTCTAAAAATATAAAAACTGTGAACCCTTTGGAATTACCTGGAATTCTGCTTTGATCGATCATAAGAAGTGGCCTGACTGTTCTCTCTGTAGTCTAGCACCTTAATTCACTGACACTTCCTTATCCATTTACTGTTGATTGACAGCTTTCTTATACGCAATTAAAGAAAATGTCGGTCTGCAGAGGGCAAAATATCATCGGGAGGACAAGTCTTCACATTGTTCTTACAATTGATCATCAATCCTGGGCTCATACAGTTAAAAAGGAAGTGCCAATGCTCGTACCACCAGCATTACCACAACCAAAAAGTCATCGGCTCATACTATACCACTACATTACCACACTTTCATTAGGATTTTTCTTTAGTCCTATTGCTATTTCATTTGTATCTGGTCATGTGGGCAAATAGTTTTTCTATTTAGTTTTGCACTTATTTCACATAGTTTTCTTTCTGATTACATGCCGTGCTATCCTATGTCTGTCTAAACACAGAATAGGGAAAAACATTGAAAAACAAAGAAAGAAAAGGTGCTCTCTAGGAGAAGGAGGCTTAAACTGTCTGGCAAATGGTAAATAAATAGGTACAACCCTTTAAAGTACTTCATTGTTAGTTGGCAAATAGATATGAAAGCTGAGCCTCAAGCCATAGAATGTAATCAGCATTGGAAACTCTCCTTGAGGTCCGTCGGTGCAGTGTATGGCATTAAGAAAGAATAATCTTCAACAATATGCAACATCGAGGCAATACACAATCGTTTTCAAAAAGCTTTATATAATTTTCCAGAAATATCACCACATAAAATTTTCACAATACAGCATATAAGAGATAGGAGGTACTTAGCATTTGTAGTCCATCCATTGCCATAAATAACCACTCTCCAAACGAGTCCACAGGTACGGCTGATAGGACTCGCAACAGAACTGATGCGCACTATCCTGCGACGTTTCGGAATGAACTTATTCCTTCTTCAAGCATCCGCTGTCTACTCCTCACCTTGCTTAAGTAGTAGTAACTGATCACATGATCTTTCATTCATAAAAATCGTACATTCCTCATTTTATATCTCATACTACTACTACAAATAGCATTTTAAATTAAAAAAACTCATTTAGTCCCCTTGGGACCAATGTTTCCAACCTATGAATCCAAAACGCTTCTCTTCTGAGAAGCGCTGAACCATTGTCCCCTTCATTTCTGACTACCTCCTGTAGAACACACCATCTTAGTCGCAGGATAGTGCGTTATCTATGGAAATGGATGGACTACAAATGCTAAGTACCTCCTATCTTTTATATGCTGTATTGTAAAAATTTGATGTGGTGATCTTTCTGAAAAATTATATAAAGCTTTTTGAAAACGCTTGTGTATTGCCTCGATGTTGCATATTGTTGAAGATTATTCTTTCTTAATGCCATACAATGCACCGACCTCAAGGAGAGTTTCCAATGCTGATAACATTCTATGACTTGAGGCTCAGCTATCATATCTATTTGCTTGTCTATTGCCTCCATGTTGCATATTGTTGAAGATTATACAAGAAGGGTATAAAAAGAGGAACCCGGAACCGAGACATAAATTGAACGTGTATAATATGTTAAAGGCAGTCGAAATACATATGAGATAATTAAGAAAAAATAAACAGACAGGCATTAGCAGAGTTTTTTCAAAACCTCGGTGCAGCCCAAATGTGCACTCACAGAAACATATAAAAAGGGTTTTGCTTTGGATTTGGGCACAAGTAAAATTTTCTCCCAGATTTAAGTGTTTTGTTTTTGGTTGACAAAAATAAAAAAATGAACCCTTACTCTATCTCCAACCCTAACCCTAGACAAAATCTGTGCAATGTCTTGAAAACCACTTGGGAACAAGAGTTAGCGTTAAAGTTAGGGTTAGTGATGGAATAACCAGAAACTTAAACTTTGATTAAATGTAGCCTAGATGTGCTAAATGTGCTTTAGATTTTCCCCATGTGTTTGTGTTCTCCAAATGTTTCATAAGTGCTTCTCAGGTGAACCATAGCTATTGTTCATATGTTTTCCAGCTCTTGCTCAGGGATGCCTCAGATGTTGCTCACATATTTCTCAGATGTTACTCAGATATGCCACAGATGTTCCACATGTTGGTCAGATGTGCCCTAGATGTTTCTCACATGTTGCTTAGATTTTTCTTAAATGTTAACCCAATGTACCTCAGATATTCCAAACATGTTGTTCAGATGGTCCCAAGATGTGCCCCAGCTGTTCATTTGTTTTCCAGCTGTTGCTCATATGTGCCTCAGATGTTTCCCAAATGTTGCTCAGATATACCCAAAAGTGCCCCAGATGTGCCTCAGATGTTGCGCACATGTTGCTCAAGTGTTTCTCAGATATTCCCCAGATGTGTCTCTGATGTTTCCCATATATTTCTCAGATATTCCCCAGATGTGCCTCAGATGTTGCCCATATATTTCTCAGATGTTCCTCATATGTTGCTCAGAAGTTCCCCCAAATTTTGCTCAGATGTGCCTCAGATGTTCCCCAAGTTTTGCTCAGATGTGCCCTACATGTTGCTCAGATGTTCCAGAGATGTGCTCCACATGTTGCTCAGATGTTCCCCACATGGTGCCCAGATGTGCCTCAGATGTTCCCCACATGTTGCCCAGATGTGCCTCAGATGTTGCCCCCTTATTTCTCAGATGTTCCCCACATGTTCCTCAAATATTTCCCACATCTTTCCCAAAAGTACCACAGAGATTGCCCACATTTCATGTTTCCCATATGTACATTAGATGTTGCAAAAATTTCTCAAATGTTCTCCAGATGTGCCTCAGATGTTGCCCACATTTTTCTCAGATGCTACCCAGATGTACCTCAGATGTTAAACACATAGGGTCACATGTATGAAAACTATTTAGGTCTAAAACTCACTTTTTTGCTATGGGCAAAAAAGTGAGTTTTAGACCTAAACAGTTTTCATACATGTGGCCCATAATGCTCAGATGTTTCCAGGTGTGCCTCAGATGTCGTCTTCATGTTGCACAGATGGTCCCTAGATGTGACCAAGATTTTGCTCAGATGTTCCCAGATGTGTCTCAAATGTCCCCCAGATGTGCATCAGATGTTGCACACTTTTTGCTCAGGCGTTTTTTTAGATGCATGGGGTGTTTATATGTAATTTTGAGGTACTTGGCTGCTGCAAGTGCTTTCTAGGTTCCAAAGAAACATGAATAATTTTCCCTTATAGTCTTTCAGCCAAACCACTCTCAAACCAAACAGAGAGTTGTTTGAGCAACACTACATATAATAGTTTTATTTCCCACAAAACAGAATAGTCTCCAAACATAGAAAAAGGAGGCAGCACTCTAACTTGTCTTAAATCTAAGCATATTGTATGCATATCTCTATTAAATACACATTGTTAAAATCACTTTGTGTATTTGTAGAAATGTATCATGTTGAAGACATTTTTTTCAAGTTTCCAAAAAGTATGAAAACGAAATATGTCTAAAATAAATATAGAATACTGTGAGCCCGACAACATGGGATGAGCCTGACAGGGACATAAGTGCCATGCATAAATTGACAGGAGCCATTGGATACTGTGTCTGTTATGCCTTCAGCAATGTTCTTTATTCATATACTGTATTTCTGTTTAGTTGCAATAGCTCCATCTAGCGTGTGTTTGTGTTCATTGCTGGTTATGCACGTTATGTTAGGTTTGTCCCATAAAACTGCCATAACTATCACCTGACCCTGCTGACATCATCATAGTGAGCAATTTTCTCCAGAACACATGCTGAGTAGATGTTGGACATCTTCTCCCATCAAAACCTACAGTAGCATCACTGGTATGTTCAAACTACCATCTAGGGCTGCAGATTGTACTGTGACACATGTTACTGTGTTATTTGTCCATAGCTGTAACTTTGCAGTTTATAGTTAAACCCATGCTTGTTGCAGACAGCACCTTCTTTATGCATATGTCTGCACACTCAATTTTTGTATTGTATTCCATGCACATGTTTATGTTTACATTGATTTATATTGTATTTGTTGATGCCTGCTGTTATACCACAGTAAGTGTATGTCTTTGTATTCTGTTAGTTTTACACTATTCTTGGCAATAAAAGTTTAAATACAGACATCGCTCCTTGTCAATTCATTGCTAGGAAGCTAGTGTAGCTGCCTGTCAACTTATGCTCCACACACACATGGACACAGCAGTGTCCGGGACTAGTAAGTGGTTTAAACAATGTCAAAGCCCATGTGAGTTTTCTTTATTCCATGGGTCGGGATGGGAAAAAAAAACTAATTTTGTTTCTTTCATGTCAAAAAATAATCATCTAGAAATGTGACAAGGTAATATGTGCAGTGGCTCTATAGGTTGTCTAACATTTACTTTACAATCACTGTGTAGGTACAGTACATGGATTTAAAAAGGCTGGCACTGGCCCACAGGGGAGTAGGGTACATTCTTTATGGGCCCCTGGGCATAGTCAGTATGTGCAGTCATGTACAGAAGCTGTATGGTGGGCTGCAAGAATCAACTACATCGATGGACTCCAAAAATCAACTCTGCTGGTTAGTCTAAAGAAACAACTTCACTGGTTAACCCAAAAACTTAAACCCACTGGTGGGCTCAAGAATCAACATCATTGATGGGTCCTAATAATCAACTCCACCAGTTGGCCCCGAGAATCAATATCACTGATTGCCATTAAAAATCAACTCCATTGGTGGGCCCCAAGAATCAACTCCACTGGTGGGCCCCAGGAATCCATTCCACTGGTGGGGCCTTAAGAATCAACTCCCCTTGTGGACCCCAGGAATCAACTCCACTAGTTGAGGCACCATCCAACATTGGGTTTAAACTGCATCATTACCCCTTTGGGGCCCTTTTGGTTTATTGTTAAGATGATATTTGTATATATTCAATTATTAGAACAATTATACATAGAACAGACTGGTCACATATGTAATTGCATAATATTTGTGATTTCTGCATATATTATTAGTTAGTTGTAAATAATATACAAAAAAGTGGATTTTAATTCTTGGTATTTTGTCTGTTTTAGCGACACCTTTAAAAAAAAGGTTACATTGAGACTGAAAACATTCAGGAAAATGTTACTTTAAAATATGTAATTTCAATAAAGAAATATTTTTAACCAATTATGTACAGGTGATTACAATTGATTGGACTGTTCTATCACCCCAGCCCTGGCACAGAACATTGTGTGCTGAGCAACAGAACTTACATAAACTGCATTATTAGGCATAAAATATCTTCATATACATTATAAATGTTTAACATATACAGTAATACTAAAGTGATTATTTTTTAAATGTCTAATTTTTGCATTTATACAAGCTTCTGTTTTGTGGCATCATCAGCAAATATCCTCCACCTGTAAGATTTAGAACAAACATCCTGAACTTATTTAAAAATTATTTTTGGGAAGAATAAGATAAAACGTAAAAGTAGATGCAAAAACATTTAACAATTTAGTTGTTTGATGACTGGAAGCTCATTAGCCTTGGGTCTCCATATCCAGACAATGCTCTGTGTCCAGCCCAGGAGATCAGGTGAAAAAGGGGTGTAGCACTTTCTGGACAGCCTTTGAAGCCACACCCTTTTGTCCTGCGTCCAAAGAAGGCTTTTAACATGGGTGAGAAAAAACAGGTGGTGTGCACTGAGGTTGAAAGGAAAGAAGGAAGGTGGACAAATAACAGCAAAGGATCCTGGGACTTGTAGTTTTACAGGTATAGGGAAATAGCTATCATCAGGAAATGCTGCCTCTTCACTGTTGAGATGAGAGGCAACATAGATGATGAGAAAAGCACTAATTTACATTGAAAACATCATAGAGTGATAAAGAAACTCATTGGATTTTGTATTAATTTTGGGTTTGTCAGGCAACCCCTTCAATAAACACAAGGAAATATTAACAAAAACATACAAAACCAGTGTCATAGGCAGGTGTGGATCCTGATTGGTTTCTATGGGCAATAAAGTGAGTTTTAGACCTTGACAGTTTTCATATATGTTATGAAACAGGCATCTCTGCTTAATCATGGCGATTTTCAATGTTGGCATTGTCCCAATTGTCGTCAGCAAAACCTCCTCACCTCTGAGAACTGCATAAATCGTACCTGGTATCACCTCCCCTCCTGCTCTTCCTAGAATTTCTCCCTCCAATGCCAGAAACATCCATCACTCCATTGGCCATCTTGATGTAGCCCTCACACCCTCTACATCCGGACCTGCATCACCAAGCCCTGCCCTTTCCACTTCTGGTAGCCATCTTGGTACAGTTATACCTAATACTTCCTCACTTCCTGTGACAGGCAGCCATATTGCTACCCCCAGTCAATCCAAAGAACCCGGAAGTCCCGGGTTAAAGTTGAACAACGGCCATCTTGCTGCTTCTGGTAACACTCCCATCAGCACTCCACTCATTACTGCTGCTGTACCTACTAACATGCAACCGTCGGGGGATAATGTCCTTATTTGTTTACAAAGTGTCTGCAGCTGAAATAGCTTACAGTGTTCGTGGTTTCAGCAATGAAAAAAACACAGAACACAGTATACAATCTTTTGGCATCAATCCAAAGCATCTATTGGGGGTGGGGGGGGGGGCAGCTGCTGGCAGACAAATGTGTTTACACACACAATGCACAAAACCAATTCTTTCCAGAATTGAATTATATGATTGTCCAGTTTTCACACTCTTAACATAAACACTTTCTTTACAATTACAGAAGAGTCTTCTGACTTGTTTTATGGGAAACTAATAATTTTGTTATCTCCTGCCCTAGACATACCAGACTACATAGAAACCCTTCAGACTGCACAGACGCTGCAGGACATGCCTCATCTATATTGACCCAATCCACTGCAAGTCAACAATGCCCAGTTACTTATTACTCCGCCCGACTAGATACAGTTGCAAAGGTGGCCCCATCTTGCAAGGGCTATCAACGCATCACAGGCCATGCTTGACAATAATGTTAATATTAGCTTAAGCTACACAGTGATCACTTATACCCTCATGACATTTCTGCAATACTGACACCGATTAAACCGCATCGCCATACACTATTACACATGTGACATTACAAATGTGCCCTACTGATGGCAGATAATGATATCATGCAGTGTTGGATAGAACCATTATTGTTGCATTTGGAGTTGAGTGGGAATTAGAATGGGGAGTATTTTTCCTGAGTATCTCCCCTCCCCAAAAGATCATCTGCATGACTGTACTCAGTTAATGCAGAATGAGGTAATGGGTTATAGATCATCTATTAGAAAACCCTGATGATAAGTTCTGTGTGGATGGATGATGGTATACCATAGATGAAAGGTTTTATATAGGATATGCACATTATCAGAGACTGTGAAAGAAGCCCAAGAATCCGAATAAAAAAGCGCATTGGAAGAGGCCTGAAATCAGGCTGAAGACCAGACTGCCAATATATACAAGATATACACAGATACTCATTATGCCTTTGGGATTGCACATGACTATGGACTATAGCCCCATATGGAAGGCGAGATTGTTTGTTACAATAAATGGACGGTCTATTAAAATGGAAAACAAGTGTGAGCATTGATGAAAGCGTTACTGCTGCTTAAACAAGTTGGAGATATCAAGGAAAAAGGCCATTCCAGGACAGATACCCATAAAACAAGAAGAAACCACATAGCTGAACACACAGCTAAAAGCAGTATCCCAAACCAGGTTGCAGAACTGGCTTAATAATGCATAAATGCCGTATCGTTTCAACTGCACACGTTTACAACATTTGCCCGTCAGGAGCACCTTGCATAGACTCCCCAATAGTTACTACAAACACACGCCAGGGCTGTTTAAACAATAGATATTTCTTTACTTCATAATTTATAACAGGTGCATAGCATAGTTCAATGGACAAACACCTTAGGCAATGTAAACACAATGATAACGTGGCAGTACTTAGCTGATACTTTCTCCATTCATTTCGGAAAGTTATTGTCCAAATATAGACATGAAGAGCTGATTGTGGTGGAGTGCAGCTACATGCTGCCAAGCAGCGACGCAATGTTTCAGAATGATTTCCTTCCTTTCTCAAGCATGCGCTGTAGAGACACGTTTTCCTCTTTATACCTTTGTGAAATCGCACAGGTGTATATAATCCTCTTAAATTTGGAAACTCTAAAACTACATATTTAAATGTAATGAATACAAAAACATATACATATTAAAAACTAAACAAAAAAGGTAATAAGGTGAAGGAAAAAGGAGCAGGGGAGCAATTAGATAATAGATACAGACCTAGCTATTTACAAATAGCACCGTAAGCTGAAAGATTTATTTAACCCTTTTGGTGCTATGGTGTCCATTGTCGAGATCCAATATGCTTCTCTTTGTAGTAATTTTATTCTATTCTGATTAGGATCTCTCATCTGAATTTTTTCCAGGACGCACCAACGCAGGTGACAAACACTATGATGATATTCATCAAAGTGTTTTGCCACCGTGGTTTCCCCAAATTTCCCAGGTATATCTTTTTCTTTCACATCTTTCTTATTTTTAAACAGCCCTGGCGTGTGTTTGCAGAACTTGCTGTCATTGCCATAGAGCTGCAAAGAAGAAACACCATTTTAATATCCTGAAAAGTTGCAAGAATAGGCCAGAGATGAAAAGAAACAAAAAGAAAAAAGATTTGGTGGAGAAAGAAAAAAATATAACATCAGAAGTATTTTGGGCAGTTGGAAAGAGATTGTCTTCGAAAGACTCTTTATCCTGTTTTGGCCCAAGCAGCACAGGGAGTCCACCCCGGTCAAAGTGTTATGGCTGACCTGGCTGAAAAGGGTTGGTTCCCTGGGTTTTTCCCCCACGTACATCAAAGAGTCTTTATGCACAAGAAGAAACAGGGGAAGAAGTGAAGACCCCAGACGCTACATTCCAGAGCAGAGTGAGAGATTTGGGGACCATGTAAATTCTGCATTGATCTTTTCCTGGGTTATTGATAGTGCAGTATGCTTAAAAAGGTGGGTTTTTTTTCCTGGATTTATGGGGTTTGGGGCCCCAAAAGAAAATCTGAATTGGACTCAAATGAGAGGTAAAAATAGAGTAGGACCATCTGTATGAAGCCCATTGAAAGTTGGAGGTGACTTAAACAGTTTTGATTAAAAACATGTGAACTAAAAACCTAAAAGTTTTTTTCTGTTTGTAGTAGAAAAATGCTTTTTTGCAGGTTTTTCCCATGTTTTGTTTGATAGCTCTTTTAGCTGATGGGTGTACTGGTTTTGGGTGTGAGTTAGGTACCCTCCATGCCGTGTAACTGTTTTCACTTTGTTTTTTTCAAAATTTTTTTTTTTTTTGTGCAAAACCATACGTTGCTTTTTTCATATATTGCTTTTAATAAAAACGGGGAGGAATGGATCCCTCCTTTTTGTTTTTTTGCACTCCGCCCATCTCGAAGGTTACTTAATAAGCGCAGTTGTTTAAAAGGGGCTGGTGCTTTTTTCTCTCTGGATTTTTGGAGGTGGAGGCCCCAAATGAGAAGTTAATTGGATCAAATGAGAGGTAAAAATAGAGTAGGACCACCTGTACTGAGGCCCCGTTGAAGTCGGAGGGGCTTAAACGTTTGATAAAAAACATGTGAACTAAGAACCAGTTCCTGACCCCTCTTGGTATATACCTGAGTTGGAGCCAGGAGTTTGGGGTGATCTTTTTAAAAGAGGGTGGGGGGGCCCTGGAACCATATTGATGGCCCTACCAAGTACCCCAATTACCTCTTACCCCCAAACACCGCTTAAAGCCAGAGGGGAGACCGAGCAAGAGGGATGGCGGATTCTCAGTATTGTTGCCTGCCTGAGCCGGAGCCGATGGACTGTGATTCCAGAACCGCCTGTTTCAGAAAGGTGACAGTGTTCCCCTTATCCCCCTAAGATGGATAACAGATACCCCCTTACATGCCTGAGACGGGGGGGACAAAAGGATTCCATCCCGAGACTGCCCAAAAAAGTTTTTCCAGAACCAAAGACTCGAGGGGGGGGATTCAAGCTATTATCCCAAAAAAGGGGGGGGAAGTAAAAACGCCAGTGCATAACTGGGATCCCTGCCCAAAATGCACCGGGAAAACCCATTTTTCCCAATTTTTTTAGGTACGGGGTTTTGTGGTGGGAACCATTTTAGTCCCTTGAAAAAGAACTTTGCAAGATAAAAAGATGATATTTACTTTTTCCTTCTTTCTTTCTCCTTTCCAAAGAATGTGCTATAAGTGACAATATTTATAATGCATTCCCATACTGAAAAATGAAAGAACCACCAAAGCCTGCATGAAAGGTATTCCTAATCCTCATAACAATAGTTCACACAGAGGCTACAATTACCCAACAACCTAAAGGCCTCCAAGGGGGGTTTTGTAGAGTGAGTGTGAGCTTCTTCGGGGTGACCATTCTTAGTTCCCCCAGCCCTAAACCTCTTTCAGGTTTTACCCCTCCTTTTCCTAAGGTACCCTTTTTAAAAAAAGTCGCAGCTGTCGGGGTCGAAAATAGCTCGAGGACAGTGCCCAACACCCTCAGGTGGGGACCAAATTAGTTAGCTTACAAGTTGTAGGGCAGTTACTCTCTCCCCATCCTTACCTGTGTCCAGAAAGTTTCAGGTTTCAAAAAGATTCTAATTTTTAGGGGGGGACTTTTTAAAGTTGGATGGTTTATGGAAAACATATTTGTTCTATTTATTAATCCTTATAAAGTCCCGATATTTTTGGGTTTAAATTCTTTATTAAACCATTTCCAAAAACGGATAAGTCAGTATTTTCACACACTGTTTCTGAAGAAAAGAGATTAAAAGAAATTCCCCTTTCGATGATACAGGAAGGGTCAAAAGGGGCACTTGTTGGGTCTAGCTTTTATGTCCCCAGATTCAAATCTGTTGGCAAGGCCTTAGCAACACCCAAAAATAGCCAATATGTGTTTTTGGAGCATACCAAGAAAGGGTTTGGGGGGGTTAACTTGCTAAAAAATAAAACAATTTGATGCCCCAGACCGGTGTTTGTGTGCATTTTTTAAAGTCTCAGCGAGAAAAGCTTTTACAATGCTTTTAGACAGAGACAAAAAGGGAAAGTGTAGAACAAAAAATTAAATTTACACCTTTAATGTTTACCTTAACAGCCCTAAAAGCAAATAGGAAAATTTTATAAAATTTTTCTGTACTTTTGGATACATGAAAATTTGAGGTCAGGCGCCTTTTTGACCGAAACTGGAAGGTCCCCCGTTCCTGTGACCAGGTCCCATTTTCAGAGGGAACCTTAATTTTCTGTATGCAAAAAGTAGCGAAATGCATTAAAAAGCTTATTACACAGACACCCCTGGGGTACTCTAAGTCCCCAGGGTGCCGAGGGCGCCTTTTCCTGGGTCTTTGGGTCAGGGTTGTTCCGATCCCCCGAAAAAAGAAAGGGAAACCCTTTGATTGTGTGCGGTAAAACGATCGCCGCAATTCAAAGGGTTAAAAGCACGGGGGTGGGAGGTTCCCCGCTCTTGTTTTTCCGTAGGAGATGCTCTGGGTAGGGGTTTTGACAGCCCCGGGATCTCAGCGCGGCTGCGGTCCCCTGGACCCGCAAAACCCCGAAGTCGCCCCAAAAAAAAAGTCCGTAAAAGAGGACCTGCACCCACCCGACATTAAAATCGGTGGCGGTGTTTAAAGGGTTAAGGTGCATATGTCGATTCTTTTTTAATTTTGACCCCAAAAAACCCCCGAGATCCTTTACCCCAGAAAATAAAAAGTCCCCAAAGGAAGAAATCAAATATTTGAACCACTATTTTAGTGAAACTGGAATTACTATCCCTTGTCCTTTACGCAGCCTTACCTCAAAACCCTTAGGGACCCTTCGAATAAAAATTTTAATAAAAATTTACTTTTTAAAAATTTTTTTAACCAAAATCTCTTTGATAGGGCCCTATTGCCATTCTATTGCTGTGAGTTTTGCGTTTCCACATGGCCCAGCACTGAAGAAAACCAAATGATGTCCCGTTGGTCAATAACCCCTTTCGGGCATTTTCTAGGCAAGTGGGGTGTGTGAAATTTGCGGGTTTTTGATTTGGAAAAGGGGATCGGGGAGGGTGGCCACCCCCTTAACTGCTTTCAATTTGTTCCCTTGGGGCCTGGAAAATTTTAAAATCAGTATGTAAAAAAGTTTTTTTCAAAAAGGGCCCCTTTAAATATTGGGCCTTTTTACAGAAACCCTGCCAAACCAAAAACCAACAAAAATGCCTTACTGACGATAAAGAAAAAAAATCCGGAAAAAATATTTTTAAAAAAAAAGTTTTCTGTATAGGACTTTGAACTTTTTTTAAAATCTAATTCATAGCACTATGCTTTTTTTACAGTGCTGTACTTTATTGAGCGATTTTTTTGACAAAGTTGAAATTGGAAAGGTTTTTTTTTGGTGATCGAATTTCAGTCAGGGGGTTTTTGGGGTTAAAGTTGGCATATTTTTAAGAAATCGCGCCAATTTTCGGCGCTTCCTGTAATTTTGGCGGCCCGGCAAATCAGATTTACAGAAAGAGAGGGTGAGTGTGTGTGCGACGTATGACTGGTTGGGGTATGGTTGGGGTTGGCGGGAAAAAAATTTTGATTCGTATACAAGAACAGCTTTTTTCCTGTTCACCCTTTTAGTGCTCTCAGGTTATGGGAAATTGGACGTCCCTCTCCCTGGGGCCAAAACAGCTGAGCGAAATTAGTCTATTTCTGACAGAGAAACCTCTTATTAGCTGTGCCCTTCCCAATTTTTTTATATTAGAGATTGGAAGATTTTATGAGTTGCTAGGGGAATTTTTAAAGCAGCAATTCTAGCTGTAAAGTCACGCGGGGGGAGCCGCAGGCGAACCAGACAAGCTCTTCTATAAGAACCTGGAAAAAGTTCCCCAAAGGTTTTAGTGTAAAATTCACTGCTATTTTTATTTTTAACAGTTTGCTATTTGAAATATTTCCTGGATATTGGGCAGCCTAAATTTAAATTTTGGATACACTCTTTTTTGAAACTGCAGGTCTTTTTTGTTAGGTGCAAAACTCCCTTTTTTTATCAGTAACATTTCGTTAGGTGTTCTTTTTCAAAATTTCCCCATTCCACTGTGTTGATTATCCACCTTGCATTTTAAATTACAATCCAGCAATCTTGTAGCCCAGACAGGTTGTTTGTTCCCAAAAAATACCGTGTTTATCATCGAAAACATAACGTAGTGTTTTTTGACTTTTGCGCACCAGTTTTTTTGGGGGTTTAAAAATCCACTTTTACCATAATTAAATGTCCGTTTATTAAAACATAACAATATTTTTTTGGTTTGCGCCCCCGGGTTTTTTTTGGAGGACCCAGGTTCAAAAAAGAATTTCATGTCCCAAGGTAATTGAAAGGTCAAAAAAATCTTTTTTATCAAAACAAAACAGAAAAGTTTTGACTTTTCCCCCGTCCAGATTTGTTGATAGACACCTTGCAGTTAAATTTAAATCCCAGCAATTTTGTTTTGATTAGAGGGGATTTGGAATAGTTTTGTGATTTGCGGTCTTTTAATAAAGGGGGACTTTCCAAAAATATTCCATACCTTCTAAAAATTTTTTTTTTCTGAACATGGACAAAAAATGGGTGGAAAGCGAGAAAAAGAGGGGGTTTGCACAGGAGGAGAGGTACGAGAGAAGGTGCCCCTTTCCAGTGTGGCGCCCAACACGCATGCCAGCGGTCGTCGTTTCAGGACCCTAGGAATGTCTTTGGGGTGGGTTTAGGGCCCTGTGAATCTCATAAACCCAACATCGTCGTAATCTGTCTTCGGGTTTAATGCAACCCGCTCTGAGTCTTACCTCCTCGTCCTCCCGTCACGGCCACAAAAATGTGTAAATCGCCCGTTCCAAATGAAGCAGCCCAAAAGTCAACTCGTTTTCCCACCAAATGGGATAATCATTGTCTGAAGACCTCTTTGATGACAAAATGCGGTTTGGGGTCAGAGGTGTTAAAAAAATCAAGAGGATGATTTTTGTCTGCTTGACGCCCAGTTATGATGCCATCAGAGGGGGGAAGGAAGCCGGTCAATCGGGAAAAATCCCCCCCCCCCCCCCCCCCCCCCCCCGGGGGCGGTGGGGGAACGCCTTCAGTGCCCTTGCCCCCCCTTTTAGCCGAGCTTTGGTGCAGAAAATCAGGACGACCAAGTCACCTTGTTGTATGATGATGCGAGACGACGACTTGCGGATCATCCTGGTTTTTTCCCCAGAATTTGCTTTGCGAAAACCTTTATCAGTGGGCGAGGAGGAAGAGATTTTGGGGTTGTGTCAATAGGGTTTCCCCCACAAAAAGGGGGAGGGCGGGCGCGAAAGTCCGCTGAATGATTCGCCGCCACGGTCAGCGGAACCCCTCCTCCTTATCGCCGTCAAAAAGGTCCAGGACCTCTCCAAAAGGGGGCCCTTTTTTTGACCAAGCCTCTGATTCACCCCCGCGGTCATATGCGCCTTTTCCGTTAACACATAAGTAGAGGCAAGAACCTTAAATGGTTAACCACCCCCAAATGTTAGTCACATGGCGATGCATGAGTTGAAAAGGGGGGAACACTTGGCCAAAAAAGGCCCGACCCACGCCCGGGCCTCCAACCCTGTCCCCTCTGTCTCCGCCCCCTCCTCCTTTCCACCACCCCGCGTTTCGCTGCCCATGTCTCTCAGAGTCATGACAGGGGTCAGCCTCCCCTTAGCCCTCCCCCACGTCCCCCCGGGGGTACCCCCGAGACCCCTCCTACCCTTTCCCCTTCGCCGTTTGACGACCTGCAGCCGTTTCAGCGGCCGTTAGCAGCCAGCCCCTTTGTTTTCCAGGTTTGGGAGCAGAAGAAACACTTTAACCCAACCATCCCAAAGCCAAAAGGCCTTTAAAGTCGGATTGCCCGGCTTTTTTGGGCCTTGGAAATGTTGCCTTTTCCGTCTGGGGGGACAAGTGGGGGTTTCCCCCCGGCATTGCCCCTCGCCTGCCCCCAAATCAGATGCCGGCAGGCTTTTTTTTGCCAAAAAAAAAAAGCCGTTCCTGCCCTGGCCAGCCCACGTGTCATCTAAAATTTCAAGCGCGTTGTCTGATCTGTGTCCGGAAAAAGGGCCATTACCCACCCACCATGGACTAGTAAGCACGGCCAAAGCCGCTTATTCTCTGTGAGCTCACTGGGTGAGTGGGTGGATGTTCTGGGGGGGACGGGGGGGCTTCAGGTCGGGGGCACCTCTTTTAAAACCGCAGGGTTGGTGAGGGCTCTTTCCCCCAAAGGTCCTCTGGTGGCATAACGTCCCCGAGGGCACCAGGCCCTGTTGAAATTTAAACTGCCTTGGGCCGTCCACACGAGGGTTTAGGGAGCTGTGGACGGGTCTCCCAACGAGACCCGAAAACCGCTCTTGGGGAAAGAACCCTTGTGCCAGGCAAGGTGGTGGCATAAAGGGTGAAATTGGGCCCCCTTTAAGTCGGTAGGCTGGAGCACATCCCTTGCCTGGACATGGGCATGAAAACCTTGTGTCAGAAATTTTTTAAAGAGTACCCGGGTTGGCTTTCTGCTTTAAAAAGGGCTCGAGGTTGAGGTTTGCACTTCCGCCGTTAGCCCCTGCTTGTCCCGCTGGCTGCGTTGCAGCGTATGGGGGCCTCCCCATTCAACCGTTCTCTTGTTGCGTTTGGGGAAAACAGCTGGGGGAATTCCACCCCTCCACGCTCAGCGATTTGGGGCAGCGCAATGCCATTACGATAAAGAAGTGACCCCCCATGGGGCCACAAGCAGCGGTGCGGACCTCGGGGGTTTGAGACCGGAGTGGGGCAAGGGTAAAGGCTCGACCATCCTTGCCCCCGTTTTAAGAAGCCCCCAAAAATGGTCAGTCGGACGTGTTGTCGCCTGAGCATTGTGGTGATCTTGTTCTGGGAACGATCGTTGGACACTTGAAAAAAAACGGTTTCCCCCCACCAGGGGAGGGGATGGACACGGGGTGCAGAAGGGGCCTTTTTTCCGTAATTTCCACAAGGCCCGAAGTTTCTTTCATTAAGTCCCCTTCATTTGGCAGTGGTTCAGGGTCCCAGGTTTTGTGCAAGGCGGCCCTCAGCTTCTGGGGGGCATTATTGAGGCAAAGTCGGGCTGTGTTGAAGCTGTTTCCGGAGGAGGAGGGGAAAGGGGGGGTATTCCTAGACACCGAGTCCCCCGCCCTTGGAATGAGGTTGGCGTGAATTTGAGGCGTAAGAAGATGAGTTTGCAGTGCCCCTGACCCAGAGGTTGGGAACTCAAGGCCATTCTCACATGAGGCTTGGAGCCCATTTACTCCAAATGTCCTCGCAATTTTGGGGCCAAAAAAGAAAAACAGTTACTGGGTGGCCCCCCTCCTGGATCCCCGGGACAAAAAAAAACCCAGACTTTCCTTCCAACCCACCCAAATAAGAGTAAAATGCAGGAAATGGAGACCTTTCTATTTATCAACTGGAGACACTGTTGCGTTGCTTCACGTTCTTCAAATGTCACGGTGGAAAACGCCAGCGACGTGCAGCGTAGGTGCCAAGTAGCCCCGTTAGCTCAGCCGGCAGCAGCGCAAGGTGGCAGAAGCCCAATGGGTGACCTCTGGCAATCTTTATTTACACTCACCAACGCAGCAATGCAGGCCACAGATAAACCCCAGAGACCGCTTAAGATCATGGTGCACGACTACTGCGTCTCAACACCGATGTTTTTGTATGTGTTCGGACCCAATAGACTTCTGGGTATCCAAAATGGACGAATGGCCCCAGTGGGCTCGCCACGCCTAGAGGTGTTGTCCTGCCCCAGCAGCCAGCGTCATTTGAGCGGACCCTTTAGCACAGCGGAGGAGTCTTAAGACAAACGCTCCGGCTTTCCCAGATAAAGTGGTCGTTTTTACTTTCATCAAGATGAATCAGGCTGGATCTTGATTGGGGGTGGCCCCAAAAGCCGAGGTCACCGTTAGTTGCTGGTCTTTTTCACTTCCTCCCAAAACAGAAAAGGTCCTCTTTAAAAACTTTTTTTAAAAATGTATTTCTTACTGAATTTTTTTTTACAATTCCAACTTCATTTTGCGGTTTTGCTTTTTAGGGACTAAAAAAACACCCAAAGGGTTTTTGACAAAACCCTATTTCCCTTTCTTTTACTTCATCTTTAGAATTTTTCACATTGTCAATGGTTTTGGGGTCTGTTGCCTACAAATTTTTAACAATGGCTGAGAAGTCATTTTTTATATTTTTTGGGGTATTTTGCTGTGAGTCAGCAATATCATGGTCCTTTGGAACAGAAAGTGGCTTCTAAGGGGCATTTTCCCTTTACAATTTTTAACAGTGGTGAGAAATTATTTATAATTTTTTGGGGTCTGTTGCTCTGAGATACAGCAATAATCATGGTCCTTTGGAAAAAGAAATGTGGTTCTAAGTGGATTTTCCTTTACAATTTTTAACGTGGCTGAGAAGTGATTTTTTAATTTTTTGGGTTGCGCTTTGAAATCAAGCAAAACTACAGGTCCTATTCTAAAAAAGTTGTTTCTAAAAGACATTTGTTCTTCACAATTGTCAAAAAGTGGCTCTTGGGGGCATTTTGAATTTTTTGGGCATTTTTGTGGACATGCAGCTATACTACAGGTAATTTCTAAAAAATTTTGTTTTAACAGACATTTGTACTTTACAAAGGTCAAAAGTGGCTCAAGGGTGATGGGTGCTGTCAGAAACGGGAAAAGGTAGGAAATGTTAATGGACAATATTGCAAAAATGTTGTTTTTTCAAGATCTTTAACATGTTCAATCCCTTATTGGGACAAACCCCTTTAAAACAATTAAAAGAGAAACAAGAATGGTGGGATTCCACCCCATTTTAAAAATGTGTTTTTTAGAAATTAAAGTACTAAAAAACTTGCATGTACAAAATAGTGTTAAAAAATTCCCCCGAATTGTACAAGGGGGGTACAGGAAAAAATTGCAGATGTAAGGGGTTTTCAGGGACATGGAGTTGGGGCCGGAAGAGAACAAATAGAGACCATTTCCTCCAGCAGTTTTAGTAAATGAGAAAAAGATGCCCCAAAATAAAAGGGGACCTGGGTGTAAAAGGAGCGTTTAAACCCCCGATTTCCAAGTGAAACTAATTGGGCCACATCATCGGAGAGGCAAGGCCCACCCAGGTATTGATGTGTACTGAGGAAGGCTGGAGTTTTACACTTCCGCACTCTGCTTCAGACGCAGTTTTCGTTTCCGTCATCAGGGCATTTTAAAATGGTTGTTTTAAAATTGACGGACCAGATGGGCTTCACCCACCCACTGTAACTCCGGCCGGGTCTGCGGCCCAGGACGGGATGTCAATGTCCGTGAATAAAAATGGTGGTTGAAAAACCCTTTTTTTCCGGCACTTTTTAAAAGGGGGGGGCATTTTCAGGTTTGGGGGCCTGTGTGGCCAGGCAGGTATAGTCAATGTCAGTGAAACTAAAAAAGGTGGTTGAAAGTCCCTTTTTCCGGACTTTTTAAATGTGGGGGGATGAGGTTTGGGGTTATGCTGTGGCCCGGACAGGTATAGTCAAGTCCAGGAAAATAAAAGGTGGTTTTGAAAAACTCCTTTTTTCCGGGATTTTTTAAAAGTGGGGTCATGCAGGTTTGGGGCTCTGCGTGGCCCCCGGGAAGGGATGTCAATGTCCAGGAACTAAATGGTGGTTGAAAGACTCCCCTTTTTTTGGCAAATTTTTAAATTTGGGTAGCAGGTTTGGGGCTCATGGTGGCCCGGCAGGTATTGTCAATGTCCAGGGTTTAAAAAACTTTTTAAATTTGGGGGGTTGAAGCTCCTTTTTCCCGGGCCCTTTTTTAAAAGTGGGGGTCATGCAGGTTTGGGGCTATGCTTGGCCCGGACGGTATAGTCAAAGTAGTGAAACTAAAATGGTGGTTGAAAGATCCTTTTTTTCCCGGAATTTTTTAAATTTGGGGGGATGAGTTTGGGGGTCATGTGGTTCCAGGCAGGGATATTTAAATGTCCGTTAAAGTAAGTGAGGGTTAAAATCATTGCCTTCTGGATTTTTAATTTGGGGGTTTGATGCGGGTTTTTAAGGCTTGCTGTGGCCCAAAAAGGGGATAGTGAATGGTGTGGTTTTTTTTTTCTGTGGCTTTTATAACCTAAGTGTGTTGCCTAAGATGTCACGTTTCATTTGACTGTTGTGGTTGTTAATTCCAGCTTTCCACCCCTGTTTGGGTGTAAGAATTAAGGTGTTGTTGCTCCCCTGACTTTAATGGTATCCTCATAATGATGCTACATCGAAAAACCTTTCGATGGTGGCCGAACATCGACTATCCCCCCGATGTGTTCCCAAACGTAATCGCTCAACATACTGTACTTAGTAAATTTTTTTTTACTGACATTCGTTTACTGAATTTATTTCAGGAGGTTTTATTTTTATTTTTACGTTATTTTCATGTTGCTTTTTTCCAAGTGTGATAACATACAACATACACCCCTCCCTGCAGTTTAAAAGGTATTTTTTACCGTGTGATGTGTTAAATCATCCACACCCCTAAGTAAACATAGTCCAAACACCCCCAAAACCCACTTCTTTTTGAGAAAGAATTTGCCCTCCGGCTTCTAGAGTGATTCCCCAATTTAAAATTCTTTGGGTTTTTCATTTTTCCTAAAATCCTTCTTCAGTTTTTGGGAAAGATCCCCCTGGGAGATAGGTGAGGGACCCCATAGTGACCCCGCCCCAAAAAATTTTTAAGTCTAAAATTGTGCAATTTGTTCCAGCCGGGCCCCTTTTGAACTACATAACCTCAAAAAAAAATTTCTTTTTCAAAAACTTTTTTTTTTAAGAAATTATTGATGCAGGGCTGGCCCCTGAACCGGCAAAAAACCCCCCAAAACCCTCCCCAAACTGTGTTTTCAGGCCTGGAGCGGTTTCCAAATCTTTATAATATATTAGAATTCTGTAACTTGCTGTACCAAAAAGCTAACTACTTTCAAGGTCTTTTTCAGTTGAAAAAAAACTTTGGGCAAACAATCTCTATTAGTTTTTAAAAAAACTGAGCAGGAGACAGCTTCCTTCTGTTCGCTGTATAGAGCTAATGGCGCCGGGTCAGGAAGTGCAGTGAAAATAGATAAAAAAAAGAGGGGCTTTTTGATTTATCAGCCAATGAGATCCCTACACATCCCACTGGTGACGTTCTTCACCCCACCCTGTGCTCTGCTTTGATTGGCTGGCAAATTACAGGTAGTGCCGAGAATGGCATGATTGGAATCTGCAATGTCAGTTATTGATCAGATTTTAAGAAAATAATCTCTTCATCGCGGAACCAAGATTTTGGTGAAAATCTGCCCGATTTCAACTTTTAGCGATTTCATCGCTCAACACTAGTGGTAGCTCAAAAAGAGTAATGTTCCTCATCATGTACATGTGTGGAGACATTTATGCCATGGATCTTCTGACCTAACCAACCAGTATTTTATTCTGCAAAACCCCAAAACAGTTGCCTGCAGTTGAATATATGGTTTGGCTTAACTCCCAGTTAAATTACACAGTAAATTGATTTGGATGGGACATGTGGAACCAGTGTCGGACTGGCCCAGTGGAGGATCAGAGGAACCTCCGGTGGGCCCCAAGTCCAACACAGAAGGGCCGCCATGGCCCCATAGTGATGAATTGGGCAGCGGCGCCGATGCCTCACCTTGGCTGCACACCTGTCACTGTGCATAGGCTGTGGGGCCGAGGAACTGCTGGAGGAGCATCCCCGCGCTGGTGGTGTGATGATGTCACGCCGCCAGTGTTGGGTAGAAGAGGAAGGCGCTTGGCCGAAGAAGGAGGAAAGGTGAGTATAATTGTTATTATTTTTAATGGCGGTTACCTACCTAACTGAGGGAAGCTATATATATCTACCTGAGCGAACATATATATACCTGCCTAACTGAGTGGACATATATATATATTTACCTGCCTGAGAGGACATAAATATACCTGCCTGAGGGGATATATGGATACCTGCATAACTGATGGGACACATATATATATATATATATATATTGGAGGAAGGCACAAGGTCTGATTGTTGACGGACGATACGTGTCACCGAACTGTCTGAGGTCGGTGAAATAAAGCCCATTTATTCTGGTGTCAGCGGCAGTAGGCCACTGACACGGTTTTGTATTTTTGTAGTATGGCAGTAATGCCGTGATCCGGACCGGGCTTTATTGGAGCAGTCTGAAGAGTAGGGTGGGATGGACTGCTCTCACGTTCCAGTCCAGGGCTTACCAGCCCTATATAAGGCCAGCAGGCTCAGGTGAAAGGGGGTGTGGATCCCTTCCTGTCTAAACTGCTCAGTGGAGTGAGTAGTCGTGTAAGAGCCAGAGCTGGGCCTTGATAACATTGGAAGTACTGCAGAGACCTGCACACGGTTTTGTTAACCATGGGAACCGGCATACGGTATTGTGACTGAAAACAAGGACTGTGATTTATGTTTGTTTTGGCTGAAGCAAGCCCTGCTGTTTATTTTTCTGGATTATATGACCGATGCCAATAAATCCTGCAGTGTTTCACGTTAAAGGACTGCCTCCATTTGAGCTAATTCCCACAATTGGTGGAGGATGCGGGCAACATCCTGGAATAAGAGGCTGCATGTCCCGGATTGAGGCGGCTGCTACTCTTAAAAACAAAACAGGCGAAATGGAGGAGCTGCTGAAGCACCTGGTGCAGGTCAGCACCCAACAGCAACAGGCTCATGCTGAGTCTGTGCGGTCAAAGCAGGAGACCAACCAGCTCTTAATCAGACAGATGGCCATAGGGGGGAAGATTCAGGCGAAGGGGGCCCCGCACATCCGGCAGGGGGACGGATAGCAGGCGTAAAAAAGGGACGAGACCCCTGCAGAAGATGACCCAAAGGACGACGGGAAGCCTTCCTTACCATTTTGAGTGGGTTGCTGAAAGGGAGAGACACCAGCTCCCCAGTGGCAGTGGTCTGGCCCCCGTTTCTCACGGCGAGCCAAAAGGCTTACTAGACTTATCTCTGCAGGGGCGGAAACCCTGATAAGCAATCCTGGGGGCCGGCGCGACTGTACAGTGGCAAAAGGGTGCTCAGTGGGGTACAGGAGAGACGGCCCCCGAGGTCCCAAATGTTTAATCTCCTGCACCTCTAAAAGGGAGGTCTGTTCCCCAGCCCAGATGGTAGAGAGGGTATGGGGGGCCCGCTTTGTGCACCTCTTCCAAAACCCCGGCGCGATGTGGCGCAAGGGAATCTCCAGACGGGGGAAATGACTTATGGCTTAGTGGAGAGATATAGGCCGGGGGGAAAATTTCCCCTGGCTGACCCGGGGCCCCTTTGCCCTTTTTACGGGCAGACCCGACTGACCAGGAAGCCAAAGAAGGGGTCCTAAGCCCCCTAGAGACGCCGTTCCGGGCCCAAAGGGCCTTCGACCCGTCGTCCCCCCCCCTGTCCGGGAATTCTGCTGGGATGCCATGTGGGGGGCATGTGGGGCCCCGGGTGCCCCCTAAAGCTTGGAACCAATGGACTTTTCCCCTTGGGGTGGCGTACTTCTGTTGGCGCTTTCGCATAAAACACTGGGTTGGAATCCCAAGGGACTTATTTTGCCAATAGGGTAAAGGGGCATCCTCTCATGGGCCCTTCTGGATCGGGGGTTTGGTCACTTCTGGGGCCCCCTATCCCCATGTTTTGGGTCCGGGGGAAAACCTTGGGGGGTCACATGTACATGGCTTACCAAGTGTCCCCAGGGGCCCAAGTACTTTAAAATTTCCCGTAAGGGTACAGTGTCAACCATGTAGGCGTTGTGCAGGGGTTTTCTACATGAGGGGGATAATAGGCCAGGACTGCCCCCTCTTTTTGGGGGCTGTGGGAAAATACCGCCAAAGGGAGCCCTCCGAGAGCCCCGGGCAGCCCTGGGCCCTGCCCCGACGTGGGCCCTGGTTCCATTCTCGGTCATTGGGAGGTGACAAGGAGGACCAACCCCCTTGAAAGAGACCATTCCCGACTAGGGGGTCTCCCGGGAAATTTTGGGTGGGGAACTGCAGGACAAACCCAAAAGGGGCCCGCAATGTGTGGGTTTGTGTTGATGGGTTCCCAAGAGCCGGGGCAGAGGGGAATTTCCCCAAATTTGTTTAAATGGGGAAACCCGTTGTTTAACCCGTTACCAAAAATCGAGGGAAATTTTGAACAGTGTTGGTTCCCAAAAATTATCGAGTATGGGAATGGATCTGGCCCCGGTCTGTGTTGGGGGGGCACTTGGGGGCCCGATAAAACCCTAAAGAATTCTACCCAGATTTTTTGGGGGTGCTACCGTGAAATTTTTTTCCGGGGTTACTGCCAGTCCTGTCCCCAGGCCCGGGAATCCCCGATTGCCATTTCCGCAGCCCTAATACCATTGCTTTTTGAAACTCCTTTTTAAAGGATCGCCATGGTTAGTGGGACCCCCCGGTAAAATCACTAGGGGCTCAGTAATTCTGGCATAAGGAATTTCCCGGGCCCGAAACTTGCCCCTAGAATGCTTCTCCCAATTTTTTGCAGGGGAGTTGTGGCACATATTTTCCGAACGGGACTACCGAAGAATCCATGGATCAAGGTACCCTGTTTTGTTAAAAGTTATGGGGGATCTTGTAAAAGGTTTTGAGGGGGACCCAATAGCACCTCTTTTTCACCCCCAGAGTTTTGGGTTAGTGGAACGTTTCA
>JAODAL010027227.1:0-55308 GCA_025379985.1 Phyllomedusa bahiana
CCCTTCTGGCACTTTTTAAATTTGTGGGTGATGCAGGTTTAAAGGAGTTGTCTCACGACGGGATTTCACCCTCTTGGGGCTGTCTAAGAAGCTGTAGTTTTGAATAGGGGGGGCACGGCTTCGGGATCTCCCCCCCCCCTTAACTAGGTGACGTCATCTGCTGCGCTGCTCCCGATGCTAAAAGATTGGAAGGGGGGAAACCAAACATTTTTTTTCCCCTGTTTTCCTTTCAAAGTAATTAAAACATATTTTTCCCCTACCCATTTGCCGGGCCCCGGGGTTCCCCCAAAATTAGCAGGGGGAGGAATTCAAAAAATCTTGAGGGTTTTTCTGGATTATCTCGGGCAAAGTCGTGCGAATTAACACGATGTTAATTTCCCTGAATCACACTTGCGGGGAAAGCTGGTTAGGTAAAAAGAATAATTTTAAAATTTTGGGATACTAAAAATTTAAATGTTAAAAAAGGGGAAATAAAAATTATAAACAAGGGCGGGGGGAGGGGAGGGGGTGAGGTCAAAATACTGAGTGTGCTGAGCGAGGGAGGACGGGAGAGAGAAAGGACAGGAGATATTTAAAAGGGCCGTCCCCACCGGGGAAAGGGGGGAATCCCCCGGGGGAAAACAAGGTCGGTGATAAGAGCCCTCAGCAGCTTCTGAACCCACAAAAAAACAAGTTATCTAAAAATAAGTGGGAGATTTGTTTTTTGACAATATTGCAAATGTGTTGGGTTTTTTAAAGATCTTTAATTTGAATGACAATTTTTGTAGTGGGAAAAAACCCCTTTAAGGGTCAGCTGTGGGACAAGACGGGATAGTGAAAGGGGGGACTTTTTTTTTTGGCTTTTTTTGCTAAGTTGTTTGCCTAAATGTAGACATTCCTTTTTTACTGTTGTGGCTGTTAATTCCAGCTTCTCCAGCCCTGTTTTGGGGTAAAGTAAGGTGTTTTTGCTCCCCTAATTTAATGGTCATTGGAATGGATCGACTATCGAAAACTTTTTCGATGGGGGCCGATATCGATCGATGTCGATTCCCAAAGAATCGCTCAACAATACCTTTGACTTTTAGCGGTAGATGCTCCTTTAAAATTCTTACCTAACTACATAAAATCTTCAAATCTCTGATCTAACTTAGTTGTAAGGATCACAGCTAACAGTAAGGCTTTCTCTGTAAGAAATAGAATAATTTCGCTGAGCTGTTTGCTGAGCTGTTTTGGACAGAGGCAGAGCGCACTGTCCTACTGCTCTGAGACGCTGACAGACACTGATCATGAACAGGAAGGGCTGTTTCTATGTAAAACGAGGTCATGTGATTTTTCCAGCCAATATCAACCATACACATCCCAGTCATGACGTCGCACACACATCTCACCCTGCTCTATTCTGTAAGCTGATTTGCTGGCTGCCAAAATGACAGGAAGCGCCAAAAATGGTGCGATATTAATAGATTATGCACAGATTTTATCCTAAATTATCGCGTGATCTAAAAAATCCGATCAACGTAAATACCGTGCCGATTTCAACTTTGTCGATAATAATCGCTCAACACTAGTGGTGATGTCAGAGACGCTCGGCAGGGGCACCTTGGCGGGATCCCTTTAAATTTTCCTGAAGTGCCGCGCCGGGACGGAAACAGGAGCATGGCGAGGTAAGTGGGACACAGAAGCGCCGGGGTGTCCACAGCCCGATCGCCGGGCTGCAGCACTGGCCGCAGTAGGAGGCGCTGCGGCGTTGCGGGTGTGCCTGCGACCCGACACGGGGGTCGCAGGGACACTCGTAACACTTTACTCCCATAACCTGCTCCTCCACCATTACAAATAATATACATTTACAGCTTTGCAAATCTCACCTCACTACATATGCTTTTGATCCAATCCCATCCAACCACATCCCAAACCTCTGTGATTATCCTTACCGTAATCTATCACTTCAACCTATCGCTAACCACTGGTGCCATTTTTTCTTTTTTTTTTTAAACAGGCAACCATCACACAAATCCTTATGAAGACATCAGTTGACCCATAATTTAATCCAGGTATTGCCCCATCTCCCTACTCCTATTTGCATGTCTATTTTGAACTATCCTCCTACCTGTTATCAAACTCACTTCATTTTTCTGCAATTTAGCTTCTGATAGAAAGTGAGAAATCTTCAAGCTCCAAAAAACTGTTAAAACATAGACTTCAATGAAAAAAGTTTTAAAAACTATACGGCAACCATCTTCTGATATATTTTGAGCAAATGCTCTTAGTAGTAGAGCGCTCGAAATGTATCAGAGAATCGGGGGCGTATAGTTTTTAAATTTTTTCATCAAAGTCTAGGTTTTAAAACCTTTTTTGATACTCAAAGATTTCCCACTATTCATTGGATACACTGATACCTATGGTCTGGTGGGACCACTGTGGATCAAGACAGTGTTTTTACAGTACATTAGATCTATTACTTATCTGCTTTTGGAAGACTGGTGATCAACCATCTTTTTTCTTCAATATAGGTTCTGACTTCACCACTGTACTGAACTACCTTTACTAATGTCTCCATACCCAGGGCTGTATTTATAGGTCATGCTGCCCTAGGCACTAAACCTGAATACGCCCCCATTAACAATTTGCATTACCACGCCCCTTTCACAACATGCCACACCCCTTTACAAAAGCCATGCCCACTATAATCATGTAACGGCTCTAGAAGAAAGCTAATTGAAGGGTTAGCTGTCACCCAGCTTTCCTAGACGTTGGAGAACCTATTCAGCATCCAGGAAAGCTGAGAGATATCGTCAAACTATATAACGCCAAACTGTGCCTGAACATAAACCTCTACACTACAACCAATATTTCCATCAAACAATGACAATATAGTGGAAGACAACAGTGTACACAGGCTCTCCAGACTGTATATTACATCCATACAGTGACCATATAGTGGTGCACGTGTACACGCATGAGACTGATTATGCCAACAGTGACCTCAGTGGTAACACGTGTACAGCTCTGAGATGTATATACTGCCATACAGTGACCATATATTCGTGTACACCAGTGTACACAGCTCTGCAGACTGTATATTACTGCCATACAGTGACCATATAGTGGTAGACACCAGGGTACACAGGCTCTGCAGACTGTATATTACTGCCATACAGTGACCATATAGTGGTAGACACCAGGGTACACAGGCTCTGCAGACTGTATATTACTGCCATACAGTGACCATATAGTGGTAGACACCAGGGTACACAGGCTCTCCAGACTGTATATTACCTCCATACAGTGACCATATAATGGTAGACACCAGTGTCCACAGGCTCTCCAGACTGTATGTTACCTCCATACAGTGACTATATAGTGGTAGACACCAGTGTACACAGGCTCTGCAGACTGTATATTACTGCCATACAGTGACCATATAGTGGTAGACACCAGTGTACACAGCCTCTGCAGACTGTATATTACTGCCATACAGTGACCATATAGTGGTAGACACCAGGGTACACAGGCTCTGCAGACTGTATATTACTGCCATACAGTGACCATATAATGGTAGACACCAGTGTCCACAGGCTCTGCAGACTGAATATTACCTCTACACAGTGACCATATAGTGGTAGTCACCAGTGTACACAGGCTCTGCAGACTATATATAACCACCATACAGTGACCATATAGTGGTAGTCACCAGTATACACAGGCTCTGCAGAGTATATATAACCACCATACAGTGACCATATAGTGGTAGACACCAGTGTACACAGGCTCTGCAGACTGTATATTACCTCCACTCAGTGACCATATAGTGGTAGACACCAGTGTACACAGGCTCTGCAGACTGTATATTACCTCCATACAGTGACCATATAGTGGTTGACACCAGTGTACACAGGCTCATCATACTGTATAATACCACCATACACTGACCATATAGTGGTAGTTACCAGTGTACACAGGCTCTGCAGACTGTATATTACTCCCATATAGTGGTAGACACCAGTGTACACAGGCTCTGCAGACTGTATATTACCTCCATACAGTGACCATATAGTGGTAGACACCAGTGTACACAAGCTCATCATACTGTATACTACCACCATACAATTACCACATAGTGGTATACACCCTCAGTGCAATGCTCCTGTAGTACAGTGCGCGAATACAGTAATTCATAGCTCTCACTGAAAGCTATGATTACCTGCTGGTTTCCCCAGTGTGTACTGTGCGCTGGAAGAAAAGTGACATGTAAAAGTCTATGGAAGTCGGAACACACCGTTCTAGAAGTACACGCCGGCCAGCACATGCTTATACAGTACAGCACATCACTATATGCTGCAAGACGCCAGGAAAAGCAGGTAGGATAACACAATATAGGCTTAGATACTCAACGCCAGCAGGTAGGATAACATAAGATAGGCTTAGATACCCAACGCCAGCAGGTAGGATAACACAGGATAGGCTTAGATACCCAACGCCAGCTGGTAGGATAACACAGGATATGCTTAGATACCCAAAGCCAGCAGGTAGGATAACACAGGATAGGCTTAGATAATCAACGCCAGCAGGTAGGATAACACAGGATAGGCTTAGATACCCAACGCCACCAGGTAGGATCACACAGGATAGGATTCCTAACACCCCATGTCTCCGACCCAGACCCCTCCCAACACCCCACATCACACCACCTCCTCCCCTCAACCCAACTGTCTCTCCCCCCCTCCCCCCAGCACCACACATCATGTGTCACCCCCAGCACCTCACAGCATGTCACCCCCCAGCATCCCACATCATGTCACCCCCAGCATGTCACCCACAGCACCCCCCAGCATGTCACCCCAGCATGTCACCCCACAGCACGGCACCCCACAGCACGTCACCCCCACAGCACGTCACCCACAGCACGGCACCCCACAGCATGGCATCCCCAGTATGTTACACCACAGCATGTCACCCCCAGCATGTCACCCCACAGCACGGCACCCCACAGCATGGCACACCACAGCCTCCCTCCCCACAGCATCCTCCTCACAGCCTCCCCTTCCCACAGCTTCCCTCCCCACAGCCTCCCCTCCTCACAGCCTCCCCTTCCCACAGCCTCCCCTTCCCACAGCCTCCACTTCCCACAGCCCCTTATAATCATTACTTCACACTTTTTATTATAATTCAAAATACAATTGGTTAGTTTAATCAACATACTTCTGTGTAAGTGGCGACTTGTATCCTATCTTTCTTTTGTTACACTGAGGTTTATTTTGCAACATATCACCTTGTAAATCAGATGGTTTTAACAAATTTTTTAGTCTATTGTCACAGGTAAGTAATTAATTTGGGCCCACAACCTAGAGGATGCTGGGAAAAAAGTAATGTAATGGTACAGTAAACATCCCTGCTGCCATACTTATATGAACAAATGTGGATTATCAGTGATTACAGATTGGAAGGACAAAACCAACCAATGCGAGAATAGGTTGGCCAAATGACTCAGATAGATTACTATTATTATTTATTTTAAAGTGCCATTGATTCCATGGTGCTGTACATTTGCAGGGGGTTACATACATAACATATGTCAAACGAGTACAATGATAAATGATGAATGACTTACAATTGGCACAACAGAGGGAGAGAGGACCCTGCTCGCGAGGGCTTACAATCTACAAGGAGAAGGGAAGAGACAAAAGGTGGGGGGCAGACATGCTTGTGGGGTAGTACTGTGGCAAAGAAAAAAACAAAAACATGACCATACTCACTGCTAGAAAAGCTGAGATGAGACTGAACACAGCACAGAGGTAGCACACGCCCTCATGCTATTAAAGAAAAATACCCAGGTGCAGCTGATGGGTGGTATCCCATACATCTCTCCACTAGGTGGACAGGAAGCTGCACCTTAAATTGACATCTATTCACATAGCATGCAAAAAAGCAAAAAAGCCACAGTTACATACGCTGGGAGACTGTACAGATGCAAAAATACCCGTAAGACAGCCGCTCGCACAACTTCCATGCATGAGGGGAGCGGCTGCTGGCATTCTACTTGCATCCAATCCCCAGTACTGTTGGGCAAAAAAAACTATTTTCACATACTGGAAAAACATCAAATATGAGGTATTGGTTAACATAATGGCCACTATATTGTAAGCCTCCAAGCCCCTTCACGGCTCCTCATCTATTGGATGTCCCTACACTCCCTTAAAATCACAAAACATACAGAAAAAGGGGAAAAAATTACTAAAAGAAAAAAACCAAAAACATGGCCATACTCACTGCTAGAAAAGCTGAGATGAGACTGAACACAGCACAGAGGTAGCACACGCCCCATGCTATTAAAGAAAATACCCAGGTGCAAGTGATGGGTGGTATCCATACATCTTCCAATTAGGTGGACAGAAAGCTGCCAAAAATTGAAAACAAAATGAAGTATATTAGCAGTGCACAATGTTAATTGTCCTCCAGCCCTTTGAGTACCTTGCTTAGACTCCCTATATCAATCAAAAAAGTACAATAGGCTGTGAATGATGGACAAAAACATTGAATTTACTTCATTTTGTATAAAATTGGTGCATAAAGACATTAGTTCCTATGACGAACACCTTAGGCATTCGAAGACATCATTTGAAAATCGTGGCAGTAATTAGCTGTTATAGCTTCTCCCTGTTTAGGAGGTGAGTGAGATAGTCCCATAGTAGACTTGTGGGAAGACGTTTCATGCTGAGTTGGCACAGCCCAGTGCCGCCATGCTCTATGGGACGCCACGTTTCGTGAAGGCACGCCTTCCTTTCTCCAGCATGCATCTGTAAAGGCACTTCATCTCTCTTTATTCACTGACCATGATAAAGGTGTGCATGTCATGTTATCTATACTAAAAACAATATACTAACTCATGTTAAAAACAATATTAAATACTCTCAAGCTTAGAGGACATGAAAAGGATTATGGAGCATATTTTATCTAGGGCATAAGTTACAAAATAGAACAGTAGACTCAAAGAGATACTTCATTTAAACCCATTGTGGTGCAATTGTATCCAGTTGTTGCAATCCAATACGCTCCCTCTGTAGTAACTAGTTTTATTTGGCATATATCTGAGATGTTCACTTGTTCAAGTAACACCCAACGTAAATCACAGATATTATGTTGGTATCTTTGAAATGTTTCATTACAGTATGTTTCACAACTTTTTGTAGGTACGTCTGTAGCTACTTTTGTTGTTTTTTTTAAATTTTCTAATAGCACTTTTATGTTCCCTATCCTGATTCTCATGGGCAGGACCTGCATGGTCTGTCATTAGTATACCATCTTGCTTCATGCGAACATTTTAACAGGTAGATTACGTTGTTGCTAGTGCAACTAAAAAGTATCTTTTAATGGTTATATCATATCCTTGATGCGGATGTTGTAATTGTTGAACCTTTAATTAATAGCCGGGATAACGTTGTTGCACGATATACAAGGATGTGTCCATTACGTTTAGTCGAAGGATTTTTTGTCTGGGAAAATCTGTGTCGGGCGAAATCAGAGTGTATAGGGTGTTGCCTATTGTGTTTACCACGCTTTATTTATGAAACGTGGTTGTCCCTTAAAAGATGTCAAACTTAGGGTAGATTGTAGCAAGTGACAATTAGATTAATGGCCATTTTTTTATGATGTTAGATGTTATCATACGTGGAAATGAAATTAAATTAGGCTGTTTGTTTATTCGTTACTTTCCCTTTAAGAAACTTTTCTCTATTTTTTGCTTCTGCATTTCTTAAACCTATCTGTACCAATTAATTTTTTTCTCATGTAACCTCTTTTTCACGACATTTGTTAACCAATTCCATGCATTTTTAAATTACATATCAATATTGAACAATGCGGACGTGCCACTTATCATGTTGGCTTTTTAGGTATGCCATAAAATATTGAACGGGGTATGAAAAACCATTGTTCGATGGAGATTGTTATTGCGTTCTGTGGGTTTGAATATAGCGTTGTTTGGAAGTATTACTACTTGAGTCCCTAATAATTTTAACATCCAAAT
Organism: Phyllomedusa bahiana; assembly: GCA_025379985.1. NCBI lineage: Eukaryota > Metazoa > Chordata > Amphibia > Anura > Hylidae > Phyllomedusa > Phyllomedusa bahiana. The sequence continues at coordinate 8,003 of JAODAL010027227.1, forward strand.
ATTCTATTTCAGTCTTCTGAATATTTATGCTAAATTTAATCAATGGATGTCGAGATATTTGAGACACCCCACAAATTCTCAGTTGTTCCTTCATCCCTGTCACATTAAGATGACGACATCGACATAACGCTGCCACAACTTTATATGTGTGGAAAATTCGAAGTATGTACATGATCATTTCAAACCTGATCATGAAAAGGATTGCTTGAACTAGGCGAGACAGGCGAAGCCCATAGATAAGCCTTGGATCTGTAAAAAATATTCATTTTACAAATCGGAAAAATAGTTTTTAGTCAGCCCAAATCGAATCAGAATAACGTCATCAAAAGGTTATGTGTCTATTGTTAAAGTTACATCATGCATTAGAGCTTCTCTGACTGCCTGTACGACCAAATCATAAGGTACGTTTGTATATAGTGACTTAATATCCATGTGTGCACCTGAACGTGACGTTCATCACACTCACGGTTTGAATTTTTTTGAGAAATTGGTAGTATCAGTAAGACACGAAAGTTCTTTTGTTATATGTTTCTGTATGAAAACCATTCTATGTAAACTGCCAGGGGCATCTAAAAGAGGCCCATGCCCAGACTCAATGGGTCTACCATTTGGATGTGGCGACGTTAGGTTCCGTGTGCACCTTTGGTACAAAATAGATAATAGGAACCGAGGATAGGTTACTGTTAATAAAATCTTTGTATTTTGATCAATAATGTCTGCAGGTAAGGTGCTCTCCTCAACAATGTTATCAATTTCTTGTTTTAATTTCAATGGTGCGGATCATAAGTAATTTTCTATACACTTCAGCAATTAAATAGATGTTCATCTCGATTTGTTTAATAAAAATTCCGGTACATGATAACTGTCCCCCACCACTTTATCGTGCACTTTTTTATATGATTCAACTCCTTATGTTGCAAGACAACATCCTGAAGTGCTCCCCCCCCCCCCTTGCCTAAGGAGGGGAAAGGTTATCATGGACGTACGGAGCATTCTTACATTTTTTTACTTCATTAATGACAATTGAGAAAATACTTCCAAAAATGTAGGTTTGTGCAACATTGGATCAAAACTGACTTTTTTCTACTTAGAAGCCTTGATTAGTCTTGAACATTCCACGCTTTCTTGATTTTCTTGATTATAAAACATCTTAAACTAATCTTGACACGACACAATTTGTAGAAATCCACTTGAAATTGAAAAAGATCTTTTTGTTTCACAGGAAAAATAATTCAGTCCTTTGTTTGATTTGGTTTGTTCAGCTAGTCAACGTTTATGTGTGGAGATATTTATGGTAACGATTCTAATTCTTCTTCCTGCGTTTTGTACGTCCTGGAGGGCGGACCCCGTACCTCTGTTCTGGTACTGGGACCTGGAGGTGTTTCTCTTTTTGGTTTCGTCTTTGTGAACCTCAACATCTCTAAAAAAGTTGGGTCTTGTTGCACGCTGGATTTTTATAAGAGCATGTCTGATGTATTACTTGATATTTTCAGAGGTTTGGTCACTTCTCTTAGTGAATTTTCGTTCGTTGTCGTTATGATAATTATCTTAGACCAATTATAGAAGGTTGAATTGATAGTTATTTTGTATCTCTTTCATATTTTTTCAAACTTATTCTAGTAATAGTAGAGATCGTAGTTTTTCCCATTGCTGTTTATATTCTTTTGCGTTTTTATATTGGTCGATATCACCAGTCAATTTATATGCATTATCACAAATTCTCAATTTCTGTATTTAGTATTTTTTCCTTGCCAGTGAAGGTGTCGTTATAGTTAGGAGCATTTGATCAAAGAATATGGTTGGTTATGGCAGTCTCAATTTTCTCTATTCTTGGTCTTCTTTAAGTAAATAGGTTGATGTTGCTCCTCAAGCCTCTAAGTATTCTTAGGGCTTTACATACTCAGTTAGAGTCGACGCATTGTAGTGTTAAACTGGTTTCTTTGCGCCATATAGCTGTTCAGTTTTTTGGATATAATTAGTTACAGTTCCTTTTCATTCGTTATGTAGGGAAAAGGACCAGCCGCTTTGCTTGCTGCAAAATCACATAACTCTATGGCTTCAGTGAACATGAACATTTCAAGCCTGTTCACAGTGAGATTATTGATCAAAACAAAAGACATGGTGAAAAAAAATTATATAACGTACGGGATAGCAAGGAAAAATACTTTATCCAAAAAATTGCAAACAATGCCGTATATTATGCTGTGCACACGTTATAGTTCCCAGCCGTTAGGAGTACCTTGCTTAGACCTACACTATATCAATCAAAAAGTACACATAGGCTGTCTGGACAAAACATTGTTTTTTTAAACCTTTACTTATTTTGTAAAATTGGTGCATAAAAGACATAGTTCTATGACGAACACCTTAGGCAATGAAAAACATATGAAAAAAGTTGCAGTACTTAGCTGTATAGCTTTCTTCACTGTTTAGGAGCGTGAGTGATAGTCCCAAGTTGGACTATTAGATGACCGAATCATTGCTGAGTTCAGCCCAGTGCTGCCATGCAATGACGCGATCGTTTCGGAAGGCAGCACTTTCCTTTCTCAAGCATTGCATTGTAAAGGCAGTCATCCTCTTTATTCACTGACCATGATGTACACAGGTGTGCATGTCATCGTTATCTATACTAAAAACAATATACTAACCATCACTGTTAAAAAACATATTAAATATCTCAAGCGTAGAGGACATGAAAAAGGTATAGGAGCATATTTTATATAGTGCATAAGTTACAAATAGCAACGTAGACTATTAGAAATTTTAAAAACAAAAAAGATAGCTCAGACGTACCCACAAAATTTGGTGAAACAACTGGTAGCGAAAAATTTCGATGAATTCAAATAATATCTGTGATTTACGTTGGTGTGTACTTGATCAATGTGAACATATCTGTTATAAGCCCAAGTAAAACTAGGTTTACTACAGAGGGAGGCGTAATTGGATTGCAACAATGGATACAATTGCACCAAAGGGTTAAATGAGTCTTGAGTCTACGTTGCTTATTTGTAACACATTTTGCACTATATAAAATATCGCTCTATACCTTTTTCAGTGTCTCTAAGCTTGAGATATTTATATTGTTTTGAACCAGTGATGTTAGTATATTGTTTTTAGTATAGATTAAAAATGGACATGCACACCTGTGTAATCATGGTCAGGAGTAAGAGGAGGACGTTGTTTACAAAGCATGCTTGAGAAAGGAAGGCGTTGGCCTTCCGAAACGTGCGTCATTGGCATGGCGGCACTGGGCTGCAACTCAGACATGATCAGGCTCCAAAAAAGTCTACTATGGGACTATCATCACTAATAAACAGGAGAAGCTATACAGTAAGTACTGCCACATTTTCTTATGTGTTTCATTGCCTAGGTGTTCGTCATAGTACTATGTCTTTTATGCACCAATTTATCAAATAATGAATGTATAAGTTCAATGTTTTGTCCATACAAGCTATGTGTACGGCGGTTTTTTGGACAGAAAAGACTGCGCACCTTAAAGAGTGACATCTATTTCACATAGCATGCAAAAAGCAAAAAAGGCCACAGTACTAAGTTGGGAAACTATTACAGATGCAAAAATAATACCGAAAGAAGCGCTCTCACACCTTCCATGTAGGGGGGGAGGAGGGTGCAGGGCTGCTGCTGGTATACGGTGGTTTTTTCTTTGAGTAATTTTTTCCCCTTTTTCTGTATATTTTGTAGTACTGTGGCAGCAGGGTTATTGTAGGTTATAGGCAATTGTTGCGAACGCCGCCGCAGCCCCGCAACTCGGGCTGCGGGCGCCGTCGCGACTCTGCCTGTGCCCCTGCTACCAGGACGAGTGCCGCTGCTGCCGAGCAATTAGGGGCGACGGGCGACACTTCGTCTCACATGTGCGCCGGTTACCTAACCGGCCGCGATCCAGTGTCTTGCGCCTCATGCTGCCTCGGGCGTTTTTGCGGCCCGCGCTCTAGAGCGTTGTGTGCGCGCCGGCTCTCGTGAAAATTTAAAGGTGCCATGCAGCCGGTAATTGGTTAATTGTCGGGCGCTGCCTCTATATTACCTGGGCCCTTCCGCTAACTCCCTGCCAAATCTTTAGTGTCTTGCCTATTGAGAAAGCGCTCCTGAAGTATTGTTCTTATCTCCCGTGTACCGTACCGTTTGCCTCCATCTCCTTACCACGAACCTCTGCTGCCTACCCAGACCTTCTGCCTGTCCCCGACTACGAGTCTGCCTTACGATTTTGTACCACGCTATTACTACGGACTGCCATCGCAAGCAAGTGCGTCAGGGTAGCGACTTGGTTGTCTCAACCGCAGCCAGCTCCATCGCGCTTTGCGGCGGGCTTGGTGAAAACCCGCGACCTACTTAGACTCACTCCCTGGTGTGGCTTCACAAATCACTTGCGGTGGTCCAGTGGAATCCACTTCTTGTCGGGTATAGCAATCTGAAGAAAATGGGTTTTCAGATTGCTTTTGAAGCTGGGCGAATGTGGCGGAGCGTTGATGGTGTTGGGGAGGGAGTTCCAGAGTGTGGGGGTAAGCACGGGAGAGCTTGGTGACGGTGTTAAGTAATCTGTGTGAGGAGTGATAAGGGGAGAGCAGAGGGAGAAGGTCCTGTGAGGAGGCGGAGATTGCATGAGAGGAGATATCTCCGATAGGGCTGAGTTATATGGAGGGAGAGGTCTATGGAGAGCTTGTTAGGGTCATGGTTAATAGTTGAATATGAATTCTCTGGGCCATGTGAAAGCCAGTGAAGGGATTGGCAGAGGGGAGAGGCAGAGGAGTAGAGAGGGGAGAGGTGGATAAGGCGGGCAGCAGAGATTAGAATGGTTTGAAGAGAAGCAAGAGGGAGGCCACAAAGCAAAATGTTGCAGTAGTCTAGACGGGAGATGACGAGGGTATGTACCAGCATTTTTGTAGTCGTCCAAAGTTGGAGGACTATTGAGGCGGGGTGCGAAGAGATATTTTCAGGTGGGGGCGGCAGTGAGGTGGAGAGTTTGATGTTGGTTTGAGAAGAAGAGCTGGAGTCAAGGATTACACAAAGCAGCGGATTGTGGAACAGGTGTGAGTGTACAGCCAGTTGACTGAGATAGAGTGAGTCAGTGGTAAGGGTAGAGTGGAACGGTGGAAAGATGATGTTGTTCCGTTTTTCCACATTTTGTTTTGGCGATGGGAGTGGAGAGAAGGAGGATATGGAACGATAGACAGGTTTTCGGGATCAGGGGGAGAGAAGAAAAGGTAACATTGGGTCAGAGATATAGAGAGTGGGTATCGTCAGCACTACAGGTGGTATTGAAAGACATGTGAGGTTGAGCTGATGTGGCCAAGAGTGTAAAGAGAGAAGAGGTAGTTGGCCAGGACTGACACTGGTGGGGCACAACCGCAGAGGAGGCGGGGCCGAAGTAGGTAGAGCGAGATATGAGAGACGACTGAATGTCGATACCCGTGATGCCGAGGAGGAGAGGATTTGCAGGAAGGTGGGCTTTGCTGGTGGACAGTGTCAAAGGCTCAGAGGGACAGGGCTAGAAGGAGAAGAAGTAGTGTAGTGGTGTAGTGGGCTTTTGTAGTTTGCTAGGCCATTAGTGACACTTGGGTAAGGAAGTTTCGGTAGAGTGGACGGTGGTTGGAATCCTCGATTTGTAGGGGAGGAGTCAAGAAGAGATTTAGGGGAAGAGGTGGGAAGGGACAGTGATAGTTATGACGTGTGCTCGAGTAGTTTGGAAGCAAAAGGGAGCCAGTGAGCTGGGGCTGATAGTTGGACAGAGAGAGGGGTCAAGGGTTGTTTTTTACGGATGGAGATGATTTAGTTGCTGGTTTAAAGGAGGATAGGGACAGAGGTCCAGAGGGTAGTGATAGGTTAAAGAGATGGAATTGGAGTGAGAGCTGGGATGTTGAAGACCACTGAGTCTGGAAATGAACAGGTTGGGATCGGGCAGTAGATCCAGAGTATGAAATTTGGGCAATTTAAATAGCCAAATATGAATGCGCATGAATGAATACGCCTAGAATGCACATTGATTTTGTACCCGCTATACAGCGGCGTCATAAATCTAGGCAAATTCTTAGGGCTCTGTATGACATTTTGGTCAGGCTATACTACTTTGAAAGTGGTTTACCTGCTTCACAGCAGTTAATGCGCTTGAAAGCGAGTAACGAAGCTAAAAATCTATAGCTTGTTATGGTTACTAGTGTGCCCACCTCCGCACGCCCCCCGAAATCAGTCAACATTAACAAAGTTACGCTTGCGCTTTGCAATGTGCTGATATTAGTGTACAGGCATTAAAAACTATGCGAAACGCTGCACTGATATGGGCTGAAAAGATGCCAGATATCTGGTGCGCCCCATTAATAATGTACGCCCATAGGTATGTCTACACTGCAGTGGACAAAAAACGACTTGGAAAACGAGATTACTAAAAACGTTCATAAGACTGAGTTTTCTGTCCTGCCTGTCAAAAAGCTTAGTTGAAAGTTTTTCGTTTATTGGCGCGTTTTTCGTTTTTTGGAGCGTTTTTTGAAGCATTTTTTGGAGCGTTCTTAGCTTGTTTTAATGTATGCACAAATTAAGAAAATTGGATGCTAAACTACACCCTACAGGTGGAGATAACATGTTAAGTAGTCACTCTTTAGAGCCATTTGAGCAATTGTCCTTTCGTGTGCTGCTGCGAGTATACTTTATTAAATTTTGACAAATTTCTTGAACAAAAACCCAACATCATCTTTGAATACAGCAAGATTAACTGTTATTAGCATCAAAAATCTGTAAAGAAAGGTATTTTAGCGGCAAAATCCAAAAAAATGCATTATTGCGCAAATTCCGTAAAAAAACTTTTCTTTAGTGTCAGAAGCGAGATATTTTATTAGCGAAAATTTTGAAAACATAATTGATCTTAGCGCCCAATCCATAAAAAAACGGATTCTGGGCGGCGAAATCTGTAAAAAAGTATTTTTTGCGTCCAACAGCTAGATCACTTTTTTAGCTCCAAAAAATCTGTAAAAATAGGATTTTTAGCACCAAAAATCCATTAAAAAAATGGATTCTGGCGCGAAATCCGTTTTATAAAAAGTGTATTTTTTTGCATCAAAAGTAAGATCACTTTATTAGCGCAAAAATCTGTAAAGATACGTATTTTAGCCCCAAAATTCATCAAAAAACAGATTGTGGCGCCGAAATCTGTAAATATACACTATTTTTTGGCTGTCAGACGCGATGGATCACTTTATTAGCGCCAAAATTTATGTTCAGTAAAGGATTTTAGTGCCAAAATCCATAGAAAAAACGGATTTGGTGCCAATATTCGTAATAAACAAAACTTATTTTTAGCGTTAAAATGCGAGATAAAAATTATTAGCACCAAAATATGAAAAGAAAAGTATTTTGTGCTAAATCCGATAAAATACGGATTATGCCCAAATTAAGTAGACAAACGTATTTTTGCCGGTCAGAAGCGGATAACTTTTATAAGTACCAAAATTGTAAAAGAAAGTATTTTATTGCCAAAATCCTGTAAAAAAACGGATTCTTGCGCCCAATTTCCGAAAAAAAATATTTTTGCGTGTCAGAAGCGGAGAACTTTATTAGCACAAATATGTTATAAAAGATTTTGCACACCAAGATACGCAAAAAAATACCGGGATTCGACGGCCAAAATCATCACAAAACCTTATTTTTAGCAGGAAACATGTTATGAATTGCGCAAAAAATCTTTAGCCAACAAGCAGATCATTTATTACAATAAGGTACAAAAAAAAGAACAGAGGCCATTGTATGCAATTGATATAAGATATAAACTTTATTATAGCCATATAGGTGGCTCTTCCTGGGAGGATTTTAATTGAAAAAATCGACGGCAGGACAACGCGCGAAAACGCACATAAACGCGCCAAAAGACGTCCGTGCGCTTTACAAGACCTACTGTAGTAAATTTTTCTGCACTGCTCTGGCGTTTTTTAGAAGTGCATTTGACAAAGTACGATCCAAGACGAGTAAAAAAAACGAGCAGAAAAAGAAGTCAGGCAGAGGGATGTTTTTACATTAGAAGTCTATGGTTGAGATGATTCACAGTCGTTTTTCAGCGTTTTTAGAAAAAGAAAAACGCTGAAAAAAACGGAGAACGTTTTGATGTGCAGTGAAGACATAGCCATAAATTTTCTTGGGGTTCTCTGTTGCGGAATTCTTGAACACTTTCATTTAAGACTGAATAATTATTAAATCATTTAGCTGTAAATGTTTTTATCTGACAATTTCTTTGACAGCTTCTATTAGCTATATTGAGGTTTTAGATAATAGCGCGCTCGTCTGCCGAAGGGAGACGAACGTCGCCGCGTGGTATAAAGGAAAAGAAAGCGCAGATCGGGTTCTTCAGTTGTAGCTGCACCGTTAAAAATAGAACAAGTCAAGGTGTCAACCTTTTGTTGCTGTTCATCAAAAGGATAGGCTGTATGATGCTGTATCTTCTGTAAAGAGATAAGAGAAGTAGCTCCCGTCCTGGTTTTCCCTCCTTCTGGTTCACGAGGACGCCGAGGTTTACGATAGAGAAAATACTCAAGTGCTTTGCAAACCAATTAAAGGAGATTGCAAGTTTAGCTATAATAAATGGAACACTACTTGGGCTAGAGGCTATAAGGAATTAAGCACGAAGAATTTAAATTATATATTTGTTGCACATAAGGGTTTCCGGGTCTCGGCCCGATTCTTTAGATATGCCTAAGGCCAGGGCGGATGGGAATAAAATCAGCCTGGTGGCAACAAATAGGGCCCCGCACCAGCCAAAGACAATATCGCTTAAAAAATGTCCTTTGTGTCTTCGCACCTCGCCACTGTTAAATAAACTACCTATAAGTGCTTTCACACGGAGCATTTTTGAGTGTGCATTTTTGATGTATTTTTTTTTTATGTTGTTTTTGGACCTGCGTTTTGTGCAGAAAGGCAAGAGCAGTTAATGCTGTAAATTTATCCACAAAAAAACGATCAAAAAATGCCACCAAAACAGCTCTGTGTGAGAGTCCCTACACACAAGTAAAAAGAACCAGTGGTGCAGAGAAACCCCTCATCAGTCAGGTGTGCCGCTTACAATCAGGGACAAGCCACACACTGACATATCAGAACCAACTAACTACACCTCATCCCAATCACTATCCCAGTAGTCAGGTCACCACCACATGAATACAGCACTGACTTCAACACAGAAGTAAAGCAGAGGATCACGGAGACGTCAGCGCTGATGGGAGTTTTCTTCTTCTCCTTTTCTTTTTTTGGCTCCAAACCTCCATGATGCGTTCCCTTGTTGTTCCCTTTCCATTTTCTTTTGTCCATCCCTATTACAGCATACAATGTCTTCTTCTCCCATCGGTGCAAGTCATACTCGTACTGTAGAATTTAAACAAAATACATTTAGACTACCTATCTTTCCAGCCACTTTCAATCATTCCCAAACATTCGTATGTTAGTCCTCAAAATTTGAAATTAAAAAATGGTCAGATAAGTGGCATGTAAGTATAGGTTAGACCCCAATTAGGGGCAGGCAGGGCCACAGTAATGTAGGGCAGCAGGGACAGTATGACAGGCAGGCTGGGACAGTATACAGGTAGACTGGGAACAGTCATACAGGCAGGAAAGGTCCATTATAGGAAGACGGGACAGTATTTGTCAGGGACAGGACAGTGTATGAGGCAGCCAGGGCGAGTGTATAGGTAGGCAGGGCTATTTTTGGCCAGCCAAGGCAATAATAGGCCGCCAATGGCAGTGTATAAGGTAGGCAGTGCTATTATAGGCAGCCAGGGAAGTGGTATAGGCAGCCAGGGCAGGGTCATTCTTATAGCCAGGGAAGGGTATAGGTAGCCAGGGCAGGGCACATATAGCCAGGGCTGGTATAGGTATCACAGGGGCACAGGGACATCATATAGCCAGGGCAGGGCATAGGTAGCCAGGGCAGGGCATCATATAGCCCGGCAGGGATAGGTAGCCAGGCAGGGCTACATTAGCCAACGGCAGGGTGATAGGTAGACAGGGCAGGGCTTCACTATACGCACAAGGCAGGGTCGTAAGGTAGCCAGGGGGCCAGGGTATCAGTAGCCAGGTTAGGGTTTCAGTTAGCCAGGGCAGGTTTAGGTATCAGTAGCCAGGGCCAGGGCATCATATAGCCAGCAGTGTATAAGGTAAGCCAGGCAGGGTATAGGTATGCCAGACAGGGTAATCAGTAGCCAGGGCAGGGCCATCATATAGCCAGGCAGGGTATAGGTTAGCAGGAGGATATCAGTAGCCAGGGCAGGGCCTTCAAATAGCCAGGGCAGTGTATAAGGTAGCCATAGGGCAGGGTATAGGTAGACAGGGCAGGGCATCATATAGCCAGGTAGGGGTAATAGGTAGCCAGGCAGGGTATCAGTCAGCCAGGCAGGGCAATCATTAGCCAGGCAGGGTATAGCGTAGCCAGGGCAGGGTATCCGTAGCAGGGGCAGGGCATTCATATACCAGGGCAGGGTATGGATAGCCAGGGCAGGGTATCAGTAGCAGGGAGGGCATCATAAGCCAGGCAGGGTATCAGTAGACAGGTCAGGGTATTCATATAGCCAGGACAAGGGTATCATATAGTCAGGGGAGGGCATCATATTGCCAGGGCAGGGTAATCAGTTAGCCAGGGCAGGGCAGTATATAGCCAGGGCGGGCATCTGATAGGCAGCAGGGCAGGGAGCGTATATTGCCAGGGAAGGGTATTATAGGCAGTCAGGGCCTGAGGGCAGTATATAGCCAGGGCAGGGCTATTTTAGGAAGGCAGGGCAGGCGGCAGTTATATGCCAGGGAGGCTATTATAGGCGCCAGGGCAGGGGAAGTATATAGCCCAGGGCAGGGGCTACCCAGTCAGTATATTAGCCAGGGCAGGACTTTATAGGCCCACCGCCAGGGCAGGGGCGAGTATAAAGCCAGGGCAGGCAGCAGTATATAAGCAGGCAGGGCTATTTATAGGCATTCAGGGCAGGGGCAGTATATAGCCAGGGCAGGGGTCTGTATATAGCTCAGGGCAGGGCTATTATAGGTTGCCAGGGGAGTGGGCCGTTTATAGCCAGGGCAGGGCAGTATATTGCCAGGGCAGGGCTATTATTGGGCAGCAGGGGCGGGGGCAGTATATAGGCCAGGGCAGGGAGTTTATAGCAGGGCAGGGCAATAACCGCGCAGCCAGGGCAGGGGACTGTATATAGCCGGGAAGGGGGCAGTATATAGCCAGGGTAGGGTCTATTATAGGCTAGCCAGGGCAGGAGGCAGTATATAGCCAGGCTAGGGGCAGTATAGTTGACAAGGGCAGGGCTTACTTGTGCAAGCCAGGGCAGGGGCAGTATAATAGCCAGCGCAGGGGCAGTATATAGCAGGGCAGGAGCAGTATATAGCTAGGGGCAGGGGCAGTAGATAGCCAGGTTAAGGCGCTATTATAGCGCAGCCAGGGCATGGGGCAGCATATAGCAGGCGGCAGGGGCAGTATATAGCCAGGGCAGGGCAGGGACAGTATATAGCCTGGGCAGGGCAAGGACAGTATATAGCCTGTGAAGGGGCAGAATATAGCCAGGGCAGGGCTATTATAGGCAGCCAGGGCAGGGGCAGTATATAGCCAGGGCAGGGCAGTATATAGCCAGTGCGAGGGTATTATAGGCAGCCTGGGCAGGGAAGTATATAGGCCAGGGCAGGGGCAAGTATATTAGCCAGGGCAGGTCAGGGCAGTATATAGAGGGGCTGGTGCAGTATATAGCGGGCAGGCAGGGGCTGTATATAGCGCAGGGCAGGGGTAGTATATAGCCAGGCTCAGGGCAGGGGCAGTATATAGCAGGGCCAGGGCGATTATTGGCAGCCAGGGCAGGGGCAGTCTCATAGCAGGGCAGGGGCAGTATTATAGCACAGGGCAGGGCAGGGCAGTTTGCCAGGGACTGGGGCAGACAATATATAGCAAGGGAAGGGCTATTATTAGCGCCAGCAGGGCAGGAGGCAGTTTTAGTCAGGGAAGGGGCAGTATATAGCCAGGGCAAGGTATTATAGGCAGCCAGGGACGTAAAGTAGTTCTAAAAAAAAAAATAAACCGTAAATACTCACCGTTGTCCCTCCTCTTCACTCTGGAGCCGGTGGCCGCTCTCTGCAGAGTGCGGAGGACGCGGGAAGGACGCGCACGATGACGTCCAATTACATCGCGCAGCTACTGCCACAGCGGGCCTCTGGGAGTGAACAGATGAGATCAGTAGATCTCCAAATGTTCACGCTCGCGGTGCACGGCGGCCGGCCGTGATGGTGCATGGCTGGGTCGGTGAACCTCGTGCAGTTGCTCAGCCGTTGTGTGGCGAGGGAGGCCTGTCGGCCCCCTGCAACTCGGGGTCCGGTCGCTGATGCGACATTTGTGGCCTGTAGCGCATCACGCAGACTGGCGCAGGAACTCGGGGACAGCCGGGGGGAACACTGGTCCCCTCGAGGGCGATCCGAACGGCCCTTGCGGCCCGGACCCTAACGGGACCGCCGGGCAATTATTGCCGGTTTGCCCTATGTTGTCCAGCTGCTCGTAAGGGCTTATCTGAAGAAGCGGGGCCGAGACCCAGTGAATACGCGTTATGTGCTACAAAATATATTATTAAATAACAATTTAAAAGTACTTGACTACTGTTGCTTAATCCTTATTAAGCGCTCTTAGCCCATGTAGTGTTCCCTTTTTATGCTATCTTGCAATTACCTTTATTGGTGTTTGCAAAGCACTGTGAATTTTCTCATATTGAGGTTTTTTTTTTTTCTATTTATTTTGTTTGCTGTAAAAGCATACTGTATTTTTTTTTTTAAATTTTCACCCTCATTGAATTTCATGACTTATCTATCTGGGGTAGTTTGGTGGTAAATGGATGTGTCTCGATTCACTATTATCATATTTTGAGAACCCATTTTTTGTTTTTTTAAAGGGATGTAATTTGTGGTTTTATGTAATTAGGATTGTGCAGGGCGTTACTAGGACTAAATCTTCCATCAGGGCGAGGTGAGAAATCCCCCCCCCCACCATATGGCGCACAGGGCATCCCCAATAAACCATAAGCCTAAATCATACAAAAAGCTTTAACCACATGTGCTAGTATAAAAACTAATACACATAGTCCTACAGTACCAAAATTACACGCTACACCAACCAGAATCCAAGGACCACTTAGGACACCAATATCAACCAACACACATTGACCCTAAATAATACCACCACACCCTTGACCATTGATCCCAGCACATAGTGACTAAATAATATAAAATGGACCATTCTGAGTATAAACCATTATACTACAACATATATTTTTTATTTTTTTTTTACACCCCTACAGTGCCCATACAGTAGTGGATACCTAGCTGTTACACAGGCTCTGCAGACATATAAATGATTACAGTAATTTATATCTAGTGACTTACAGGGAGAGTCTGGAGAGTGTACTCTTTCTACTTCTTCTATTTTCCATCTGTCCCCAGACGCCATGAGATACTCCTCGACTCTTCACTGTATAAATTTTACTAAAACAATGTTTAAGCTTCACTTTATCAGTATTTCTTACCAATTCTAAATCTCTATAACAAATCCCTCTATAGCACCTCATATGGTAGACATGTAATATGCCCCTGTAGCCACGTAGTAGCCCCCTTGTAGTCAGTTGATGCCGCCCTGTAACCAGTAAAGCCCTATAGCCAGTAGATGTCCCGGTAGCCAGTGAATGCCCACTGTAGCCAGTAATGCCCTTGATTTTAGCAGTGATGTCCCCCCTTTAGCAGTGATGCCCATCCCTTGTAGACCAGCAGATGCCCCCTTGTAAGCCCAGGTAGTTTCCCCATGTAGCCAGTAGATGCCCCTGTAGACAGTGATTGCTCCTTGTAGCCTAGTTGATCCCCTCTAATAGCTCAGTGATGCCATTGTATAGCAGTGATGCCCATCTTATAGCCAGTTGATGCCCCTGTAGCAGTGATGCCCCCTGTAGCCAGTGATGTCCTTATAGCCAGTGATGCCCCCTGTAGCCAGTGATGCCCCTCTTATAGCCAGTGGTGCCCCCGGTAGCCAGTGTGTCCCCCTGTAGCCAGTGATGCTCCCCTTATAGCCAGTGATGCCCCCTTATAGCCAGTGTGCCCTTATAGTCCGTGATGCCCCTGTGTAGCCAGTGATGCCCCTCTAATCGCCAGTGATGCCCCATCTTATAGCAGTGATGCCCCCTGTAGTCTCAGTAGATGCCCTCTTTATAGCCAGTGATGCCCCTGTACGCAACGCTGTCCCCCTGTAGCGTGATGCTACCTTATAGCCAGTGATGCCCCCTGTAGCCAGTGCTGCCCTGTAGTCAGGATGCCCCTTCATATAGCCAGTGATGCCCCTGTAGCCAGTAGATGCCCCTCTTATAACCAGTGATGCCCCCATGTAGCCAGTGGTGCCCCCTTATAGACAGTGATGCCCATGTAGTCCCAGTGATGGCCTGTTAGCCAGTGATGCCCCCCCTGTAGCAGTGATGCCCCCTGTAGCCAGTGATGCTCCCTGTAGACAGTGATGCCCCCCTGTAGACAGTATGCCCCCCCGTACCCAGTAGATGCCCCCCGGGGTGCCAGTGAGTCCCCCTGTGCCAGTGTGCCCCCCCTGTACCAGTGATGCCCCTTGTAGCCAGTGATGCCCCTCTTTTGACAGTGATGTCCCCATGTACCCAGTGATGCCTCCCTGTAGCCGTGATGCCCCCTGTACCCGTAGATGCCCCTGTAGCCAGTGTTGCCCCCCCTGTAGCAGTGCGGCCCCCCTGTAGCCAGTGATGCCCCCCTGTAGCCAGTGATGCCCCCTGTAGCCAGTGATCCCCCCGTAGCCAGGATGCCCCTGTGCCATGCCCCCCCGTGCCATGATGCCCCCCTGTAGCCAGTAGATGTCCCCCGTAGCCAGTGATGTTCCCTGTACCCATGAGTCCCCCTGTCCCAGTAAAGCCCGGGACCCAGTGATCCCCCCCCTGTAATTATAAAATAACAAAAATTCTTATCAGCCTCAGCCCCACGCGCCCAGTTCCGGGAGCTGGGGTGGTTAAGCAGCGTGACGTCACACGTGCTTACACTGCAGACTCACAGGGATTCCTTGGCGGGGAGAGCTGCCTCTGCCGCCGAGGGGATGCAGCGTCCAAAAGGGGGGCGGTGAAAGCCGTGGCCTTTTTGCGACGCTGATACAGGGGGGGGTAGGAAGGGGAAGATCCGTCCCCCTCTCCTCCCCTGTACTGGCAGCTGCTAGCGAGTCAGGGGCGCTCCTCCGGGCGGGCAGAGCGGGCAGCCGCGCCGCCCCCTTCGGGTGAGCGGAGCCTCGGCGCCCCGGGCGGTCGCTCGCCCTGCCCGCCCCTAGGAACGGCCCTGGGATTGTGTAGTGATCAGCAGAGAACATATAATAAGATAATGTTAAAAGTTAAAGTCTACCTACGTGCCATGGGGCATTTTAAGGAAAGTGGCTTAATATAGCTCTTGGAATGTATGACTTTTTTTCAAGTGTTTTTCTTCACCGGATTTAAACAAAACTTCAAAAACATATGTGCAAAAGACACTAATAAAACACAAGAAAAATATAATATAAAAATGTTTTAGCATCCAAGAGAGGGGGGAGTAAATTTCCCCCACAAATTCATTTTTGATCATGGTAAAGCTGTGTCCGTGTGGGGGATCGGGCAACATGATTTCAGGACAGGGTCTCATGATGCTTTACCCGGGCACCCAAACTTTTAAAAAGGCAGTACAGTTTTTTTTTTCTGATGCTGCTGGATCACTCAAGGCCTAATGAAAATTCATCAATTAAAAAATGCAAGTCTTCTGATCATCTCCTCCAATCAAAAATGAAAGACAGTGCTCAGTAAAAAAGGGCAGCTAACTCAGCAGTGTAAGTCATTTTCATACATGCCAACTCTCCGCTTTTGGCGGGGGGCCCGCTAAGGGGGGTCCCCCCGCCCCCTCGGCAGATTGCGAACCTCCCCCGCCGCGGGCAGCGGCGGTTCTTTAAAGACCGCGCAGCTCCCTACAGGAGGGGCAAAAGGGGGATCGTTCCCCTTTCCCTTCCCCCCCGTATCTACAGCCCGGTGTGCGCTGTACAACAGATCTGCGTCGCAGGGGGAGTGACCGCGGCTGCACTCACTCCCTTGCGACCGAGGAATCATCGGACTGGACGGTTGCTGGGACCTGGTAAAGGTGAGTGTTTTTATAATTTTTTTTTTATTAGCTACATGGGGCAATCCTGGCTCTGGGGCAATACTGGCTAATGGGGAAATGCCCGCCCTACCGGGCAATACCTGGCTCCTGGGGGCAATGCCTGGCTACTGGGGCAATACCTGGCTACTGGGGCAATACCTGCCTACTGGGGACAATGCCTGGCTACTGGGGGCAATACCTGGCTACTGGGGACAAAACCTGGCTACTGGCGACAATGTCTGGCTACAAGGGGGCCCTACCTGGCTACTCCCTGGCTACAAAGGGGGCACTACCTGGCTACAAGAGGGGGCACTACCTGGCTATAAGGGGTCACTGACTGGCTATTAGGGGTCACTGCCTGGCTATTAAGGGGCACTACCTGACTAAAAAGGGGCCCATCCCCTGGCTATAGGGGCATCTACCTGGCTAGTTAGGGGCTACACCTGGCTTAAGGGCACTACCTGGTAGAGGGAAATTCTACCTGGCTTTCTTCCAGAGCTGTTATGTATTTAGGTAGAGTGGTTGTGGCTTTTTTCTAAGGGGCGTGGCACACGCGTGCCGCCCCCTTAGAATCTCCCACTTTTCCACTTTCAAAAGTTGGCAACTATGGTCACTATGGACATATAGTTATCACTGTATGTATATAACACCCTCCCCCAGAGTCTCTATACTGAATGATTACATTCCTGTCAGCACCTTTGTTTACATAGTGACTAATCAGTCACTAGAGGTAGCTAGATCTTTCTTCGCTCACATAAAGCCCACTACAGGGGAGTGTTAGGACATGTCCCGACTGCATGGGTTTTCGGCCAGTTTTACCGGCGGTTTGCGATTTTGCAGACCACCTGAAAAACTGGCAGAAAATGAGTACAATGGGGCTCTATGGAAAACTCGTGCAGCAGTCCCCACTGCACGGGTTTTCCGTCCGGCGGTTTTTCCGCTCGCGGTCCGTCCGCAAAACATTCTGCAAGCACAATCTTCCGCGCAGTTTTCGGACGGAATCTGTGCTTGTGAATGTGAAGGGGGAGGGCTTTTCTCCGCTCCTTGTGGATAAAAGCGCCCCCCCCCCCTGCGGCCGTGGGGACAGCTGCAAAACAGGAAAAAAACCGGTCGGGTATACCAACCGGTTTTTGTCCTCTGCCGTGGGAACGCACCCATACTGAGCTCAGTCTGGCTTCAAAACACACCCACTGAGTGATGACAAAACGTCCATACTCAGAAGCAAAACCATATGATCAATGGACATCACATGGTATACAGGAAGTAGGGGAGTAAAGGGCTCTCTGCCTGTTATGGCAAAGCAGAACAGGTAAATAATTTTTTAATGAGTATTAATTACAAAATTCAATAAAATTAAGTTGTGAGCTTTATAAGAAATAAAAAAGATAATCCTGGAGAACCCCTTTACATATTCTAATACGTTCTGTTTCTACTAAGTAACAAATGTAATATTATATATAATTATAAAATTGCATAACTTTTAAAGTAAATTGTATTTTACAAGCAATAAAAAGAGTGCATGTTAAATTCACTTAAAGAAACTTAATTAAAACAATGGGTAAAATAAAAGTAAATAAAGTAACTTAAAATAAGTAAATACCGTATATACTCGAGTATAAGCCGAGTTTTTCAGCACAAAAAATGTGCTGAAAAATCCCCCCTCGGCTTATACTCGAGTCACTGTCGGCGCTCGGGCGCTGCAATGGCCCGTGCACCGACAGGGACGCTTCAGTTATATGCGACTCCTCAGGGAGCGGATATAGCTGAATGCCGAGTACAGCTGACAGCGTCCGGACACTTCAGTGGCCCAGGCGCTGTCAGCTATCTCTTCCCCTGTATGCGACTCCTCTGGAGCGCATGCAGGAGATGAGATACCACTGCGAAGCAGAGAGTGAGCGCTCCCTGCCCTGCAGTGGACTCCAGGCGGCCGCAAATTCGCGGCCGCCCGGAGTTTCCGGCACAAGCAGCGTGTCATCACGCTGCGTGCGCGGCCTGATGACATCACCCACCTATGCCAAGAAGACAGAGGAGAGCGAGCGGGAGGCCGGACAATGAGGAAGCGGAGCGGCGAGGGAGACGGAGTAGCGGGGAGCCAGGTAAGTGTTTTTTTTTTTTTAAACCCTGTCTATACCTGCCTATTGCCTGCCTAGAGGATCTATACCTGCCTATACCCTGCCTATAGCCTGCCTAGGGGACCTAGACCTGCCTATGCCCTGTCTATAGCCTGCCTAGGGGACTTATACCTGCCTATACCCTGCCTATAGCCTGCCTAGGGGACCTATACCTGCCTATACCCTGCCTATCGCCTGCCTAGGGGACCTATACCTGCCTATACCCTGCCTATAGCCAGCCTAGGGGACCTATAACTACCTATACCTGCCTATAGCCTACCTAGGGGGCCTATACCTGCCTATAATGACCTATACCTGAATAGGGGACCTATACCTGCCTATACCCTGCCTAGGGGGACATTTACCTGCCTATAGCCTGCCTAGGGGTACCTATACCTGCCGATACCCTGCCTATAGCCTGCCTAGGGGGACCTATACCCTGCCTATAGCATGCCTAGGGGGACCTATGCCTGCCTATAATGACCTATACCTGCCTATAACCTGCCTAGGGGGACCTATACCTGCCTATAATGACCTATACCTGCCTATGGGGGCAATTATATGCCTATAACCTGCCTATGAGGACCTATATCTGCCTATAATGACCTATACCTCCCTACAACATGCCTATGGGGACATATAGCTGTCTATACCAGCCTATAACCTGCCTATGGGGGACATATAGCTGCCTATATCTGCCTATGGGGGACATTTATCTGCCTATACCACCCTATATCTGCCTTTGGGGGACATTAAACTGCTTATACCAGCCTATATCTGCCTATGGGGGACATTAAACTGCCTAAACCTGCCTACATCTGCCTATGGGGGACATTAAACTGCTTATACCAGTCTATATCTGCCTATGGGGGACATTAAACTGCCTATACCTGCCTATATCTGCCTATGGGGGACATTAAACTGCCTATGTAATTTTTATGGTATCTTTTATTTTATTTTTAAAATTCACCAGTAGCCGCTGCGTTTTCCACCCTAGGCTTATACTCGAGTCAATAAGCTTTCCCGTTTTTTTGTGGCAAAAGTAGGTGCCTCGGCTTACACTCGGGTCGGCTTATACTCAAGTATATACGGTAATAAACTTTTTCACATACTTTTGTAAACATAATAATATTTCTTATTTTGGATATTTAATTTCAAAGTTAATACTTAAACCCTCAGATACTTTTTTATTTGATTTAATGTAAAGATGAATATCCAATGAAATGAGATGACTAGGTACATAAATCTTTGAGGTGGACAACTGACTTACGGTATGACCCTGAAGAAGGTTTTGAAGGGTGAAACCCTGGGTGGGGTAGAATCACCATCATGTTTTACTTTTGTTTATCATAGGTATATAAAAAAATGTGTGTCAATGCGGTGAGCCACAGATGTCACAGATGCATTATATTCTTTTCTGTACTATTGGCATATATTATTAAAAAAATGAGGAAGGGAAGATTTGCGGATTACTACTTGGAAACTGTGATTCAGGGTATTAGACTTTTTGAAGAAGGTTGCTTACTAATAGTAGTATAAAATGCTTACCTGAATGTTGAAGACTAGAGTGAAAATAATAAATTTATTGTTTTAAAATGGTCAACATGGACCTCTTTCATGTACCATGTAGCGCTATTTAGGAGTAAACCAGGCAAACTTGTGTTTTTTCTTTCTTTTTCTGTTATAGTTAATTGTCACTCTGTTTCAAGAGTAAAATAACTGATATGGTAGAATAGACTAAGGAGAATATAAAATGCAATGTTTAGGGGATGTTCATATGGCGTGTTTGGATCCATTTTATGGACCCAAAATGGACCCAAACGTGCAGCTAACAATGTGCAAAGTGATTTACATTACTATCAATGTAAAACACTCATTGGCGTTCAGATGTCAGAATGCCGATGCGTGTTTTCCATGCATCTTTCGGATCCGTTCAAAGAATTGACATGTCAATTCTTGATCCGTTTGACCCAGCAGACACCTTATTTAAAACTATAGGGTGTGTTTCTCCTGCAGACAAAACGCATCCAAACGCGCAGTACACTTTTGGTTCATGTCGGATGCGTTTTCCGCAGTGCTTTTAAATACGTTATTTCGGATCGAAAACGTATCCAAAAACGTATTAAAAAATTCTGTGTGAACATACCCTTAAAGTGATATTTTAGATAAAACTACTTCCCATGTGTGCTTGTAACCTTAGGGAAATGCATTCTTCTAATTCTGCATTATACGGCACAGTACATTAGAATTTAGTGCCCATGTATCACAAGTTTATTTCGTATATTCAGAAACACACTAGAGGAGAGAATTACTATTTTGTCATATGTAGAGCTTATCTTGGAAAATTACTTAGTCCTTTTGCAGCAACATCTTTATTAAATAATAATTTATTGTACCTATTGATGACCTTGAAATGTTGTTATGGTAAGATGTGTTGCAGATGTAATTTACAGTATGTCTATTCTATGGCATATTATGGCAGTCTATTAGTATGATTTACTACATCCCATATTCTGTTGCCTTGTTTATATGCTGGTTTTGTGTTATGCAGTTCTTTAGTAATTTACTTGCATGTCTTGGAGAACCTAATTGACAAACATAGAGAGTAGTAGGGTTGGATGTGACATATTTTAATAGATAAATATATCAGAATTACAAATGAAACTTTCAAGACAACATAGATCTTTACATCAAACATGCAATGTATGATTGAATAGCCAACAGAATTACACCTGATAATATGTAGTTACACCATCTAATTTATCTATTCTACTTGTAAGAATTCAGACCTAAAAATATGTATATTATAAAAAAGAAATGCTGTAAGAAAATAGTATGTTATATATTTCTAAGTTTGACCCAGATTTTTTTTTTTTTATAAGATGGATGGTGAATAAGCATGACTAGGCTAGGGAATTGTGTTCAGACTCTTCGGTGTAGTAATGTTTGAAATTTTATTTCAATATAATGAGACATTTATAAATATATTGAAACCATGAAAGTAACTTATATGTATATGTGAGGATGGAGTAATAGAGTAGCAATATAAAAAAATTACATTTCCGGAGCTTCCTGGTCTTCTATTTTCATTCTTGAACTTACAAAAATGCTGCAGCTGCTGATTGGCTGCAGGAAAAAAATAACGGTGATTTAAATTAGTGGCACATGACCACTGCAGCCAATCAGTGGCTTCAGCTGTAAAGTCCACATTCGAAAGTTCAAGAATGAAAACAGAAGACCAGAAAGACACAGGAACTGGGATCCAGTGAAAGGTGAGTACAAACTTTTTTATATTACTGGGCTTTTTTGATTTTGATATGAAGTAGACAACCCTTTAACACATAGGGCATCATGTATGAAAACTGTCTAGGTCTAAAACTTTGTTACCCATAGAAACCAATCAGAGTTCCCCTTTCATGTTATATAGTGCTCTGAAAAAATGAAATGGGAACTCTGATTGGTTGCTATGGGCAACATCAAAAGTCTTAGGGCGACATGTATGAATCTCCCCACGTCAGGGCGCACCTGTCCGCCAGTGTTCCGGCAAAATTTGCGCCTGATTTATGTCGGCACTGGGGTGCGCTCATACATACTATGTAAAGTCCGCCGCGCCTCGCCAGTGTTTGAGGCGCAGTGCGGGACTTAGGCGCAGTGCGGGGCTGCGCCTATGATTCGCGGCCCGAGGTTGGGGGCTCATACATGCCGTGTAAAGTCCGCCGCGCCTCAGCATTGTGTGGGGCAGAGTGCGGGGACTTGGGCGCAGTGCGGGGCTGCGCGTAATATTCGCCGTCCGAGGAGGTGCGCTCATACATGCGGGGAAAAGTTCACCGCGCCTCGCCAGTGTATGGGGCGCAGTGCGGGACTTAGGCGCAGAAGGGACTGCGCCGAAGATGTGTTCCGATTCAAGAAAGGCTGGAAAACAGTAAGAAATCATTCAACATGTCCGTGCGGAGTATGAATAAAAAATCGCCTTTATAAAGGCGGAAACATTCTCAGAAAAGAGCTCAAACCTCAAAAATAAAAAAATACATAAAAAAAATCACTTTCCAAAAATCTAGAACGCCGCAATATCAAGAATTAGGATATAGGAGATTGTCGGGAAATAGAGTAATTCAAATTCTGAAAGCTATTCTCATTGGTCGGCAGAAGCCAGCCAATCAGAATAGGAGCGACAAAAACCCATTATATCCTATGGAGAAGTTTTGACCAATCAATGGCGGGACAGTTCAAAATACAGTAAAAATATAGAAAAGAGCTGATTGGTTGAGCTAGCGGGGGCTTGGCTATCTCGGCCAATCAGAGCGCGAGCTACTTCTCCCATTGCAGTCTATGGAGAGATCGGCGCAATGCAATCTCGGCGCTCAGCGCTGTACGGCATGGAGTATGAATAAAAAAACTCATTTTTATTAAGTGTAAAACATTATCAGATAAAGCGCTGAAACCTTCTATAAAAATAAATCAGTTAAATCCCTAACAACGTATTTGTCGCCGAGACCGGCGCTACATAAGGAATTGCAATATAGAGAATTGCCGGGAAATACAGTAATTCAAATTGTTTAAGCTCTTCTGATTGGTCGGCATAAACCAGCAAATAAGAATAGGAGCGAAAGTGGCCAATTTTATCATATGGAGGAGTATTGACCAATCAGAATAGGAGCGACAGGGACCCATTATAACCTATGGAGAAATATTGACCAATCATATTCAAAGGCGGGACAGTTCAAAAGACAGTAAAAATATAGAAAAGAGCTGATTGGTTGAGCTAGCGGGGGCTCGTCCAGCTTAGCCAATCAGAGCGCGAGCTACTTTCTCATAAAGTTCTATGGGGAAAAGAAATTCTGAGCGAGCTCTGTGATTGGCTAACGTAAAAGAGGAGCGGTTATTTGGACCAATGGGAGAGCGAGCGACGCTCCTATGGGTTTTCTAATGCAATCGGGAATACAACAGTACATGGCCAAAATCAAATGATAAGACTACAGAAGTTGTCCCGATGTGTATATAAAATGATCCATAATATTGGGGGAATGAAAAAAAAAATTAATTCAATAAAATCATTTTTATTTCTTTATTTTCGGTAGCCACTGATCAATAGTATGGGTGTAACAAAAATAAAGAAATAAACATGATTTTATTGAATTAATATTTTTTTTCTTTACCCCAATATTATTGTTCATTTTATATACACATCGTTACAACTCCTTCTATGAGAAATTATTATACATATACTTTACATTGCCCCGATCTCTCCATATGCTATAATGGGTCCCTGTCGCTCCTATTCTGATTGGCCGAGATAGCCAAGCCCCCGCTAGCTCAACCAATCAGCTCTTTTCTGCATTTTTACTGTATTTTGAACTGTCCCACCTTTGATTCTGATTGGTCAATAGTTCTCCATAGGTTTTAATGGTTCACTGTCGCTCCTATTCTGATTAGCCGGTTTCTGCCGACCAATGAGAATAGCTTTCAGAATTTGAATTACTGTATTCCCCGGCAATTTCCAATATCCTAATTCCTGATTTTGCACCGTTCTAGATTTTTGGAAACTGATTTTTTTTTTATGTATTTTTTATTTTTGAGGTTTGAGCTCTTTTTCTGAGAATGTTTTCCGCCTTTATAAAGGCGATTTTTTTGGAATCATACTCCATGCTGCACGGAGCTGAGCGCCGAGATTTCTGATACGATCTTCTATGTTTCCTCGCATGTTCCGTTCTCGCTTCACTTCGCCTCCGCCGGAGCATTTAGACCAAAATAAACCAGGTCTGCCTGTCGGAGCTGCCGAGCGCTGCACTGCGCCGCACTTTGCCGACTCGCGATCGTACATGCCTCGGAGTTTTCGAGCGCGCCGCGTCCCGCCCCGGAACGCCTACAGCGCGCCCACACCGCGCCCATTGCCCGCCCCTTCATGCGGGGCGCAGCTGAAAGTGGCGAACGCTGCGCCTAACACCGCATCCCTGCGTCCGATAGGGGGATTTGGGCCGGGAGGCGCAGGTTGCGCCAGAGAACAGGCGAAAAGCCCGTTCATACATGTCGCCCTTAGACAGTTTTCATCCATGAGACCAATAGATTTTCTGTTAATGACCTTTTAGTATCACAGAAAGGTTTGAATTTTCTCTGTTTGTGCTCATTTTGATGCATTTATAGTGAATAAAGGTCTGCAAATCTTCACTCAATCAGTGATGACCTAGATGATATATTTAGTATGATACCCGAATAAAATGTTGTATAAATTTTTTAAGAATTATTGCCTGACCAAGCGACTCATATAGGTAAAGGTAAAAGGAGTCAATAACTGTTTCTTTGAACATTAGGCACCATTTATGACTGCACATTTACCACTTTCATATATTTAGGAACATTATACAATGAAAGATGCGAAAAATGCTCTTGACTCATCAAGTTTTATACATGTCGCCCAATGTGTTTGTTTGATTTGTAGTATGATACATTACGATACGTCCGTACTTTAGTGTATTATGATTGTCAACCTAATGCTTACAGGCATCCTATTAGGCCCTGCCTCTGACTTGTCCTTATTAGGTGTACCAAGATTGCAGACCTGGGGGTCTTCATCCAGCTTCTGGTTACCATAACAACCTATCGGTACCCCATGATTGCGTTACAATGGTGCTGATGGATTGACAGAGGAAACCTCTTGTGTCTGTCTAACCGCTTAGTTACCAGAGCTTAGCAGAGTTTTGTTCACTTCACAGTCGCAACTTCATTTATGCAGGAAACTAGTTTTAAGAGGGCAAGATGATTAACTATGGCTCATTTATTCTCTGTATCAATTGCTACCTGTTATATCAACGCTAATGGTTAAGAAAGTAATGGAATGCTATAATGATATGATGTCTCTTTAAAATGACAACTTTTCACTTTTTTACAAACTCAAATAAAATGTGAAATAAAAAAAAATAATTCAGTCAAATATTTTCTAAAAGGACATACTTCACACATTGTGGAAATATCACTCAGCTTTTTGCATTAAAGTATAGCATCTAACAAAAAAAAAACAATATACCAACATTTTGGGGGACATGAATGAAAGCTGTTTAGGTCTAACACTTTCTTTGTTGCCCATAACAACCAATCAAAGATCCCCTTTCATTTTTCAGATCTCTATATGAAATAAAAGTGGAGCTCTGGCTACAATTTTGATCCAACCAGAGTCTGAAGTGCACAACACAAAAACAAGAGTTTAGAACCTGGAGAGATCATGCTTAACAATTTAACCTTAATGCACAAAATCTCCAGAGGATCACTAGAATTGAATAGATAAAAAAATCTCTGCAATCCAGATGCGGGTAAAATCAAAAAGTTGCTAAATTTGTCAAAACTTCTACTAGATACATATATAGTTGAAACCAGAAGTTTACATACACTTTATAGAAAGAAACATATGCATTGATATTCATATATACTGACAGGTTGGAGGGAACTTTCGAGAAAATACCACATTAATATCCCACAAGGAAACAGATATAGTTAGTACTACTCGCATATTATTTCCGGGAAATAGTGTTAAATAATATAAATTTTTTCTTGTGCTGTAAAAGCCAGTGGTAGGCAGATAAGGAGGTTTCACTGAGCCTATACATACAGTTGAAACCAGATGTTTACATATACTAAGACACATATGCATGTTTTTCTCACTATCTGACAAGAAATCAGAATAAACCTTACCCTTTATAGGTCAATTAGGATTACCAAAATTATTTATATTTGCCAAATGCCAGAATAATGAGAGATTTTTTAAAGAATTTTTTTTTTATCACTTTCTGCATAAGCTTACATACACTAGGATTACTATAACTTTAAACAATTTGGAACAGCCCATATGATGATGTCATGTCTTTCTAAGCTTCTGATTTTATTTTCAACATCTAAATTAATTAGAGTTACACCTGTGGATATATTTTAATTCACAACAGAAACGCGCTGCTTCTGTGTGTAACATCATGGGAAAGTCTAAAGCAGTCAGCCAAGATATCAGGAAGAGAACTGTGGACTTGCACAAGTCTGGATCACCCTTGGGTACAATTTCCAGATACCTGAAGGCGCCTCATTCATCTGTACAAACAATTATACAAAAGTACAAACAGGATGGGAATGTCCAGCCATCATACCGCTCAGAAAGGAAACAGATTAGGTGTTCCAGAGATTAGTGTGCTTTGGTCCAACATGTGCATATCAACCCAAGAACAAAAGCAAAAGACCTTGTGAAGATGCTAATGGAAGCTAGTAAGATTGTGTCATTATCCACAGTGAAACGAGTACTGTATCAACATAGGCTGAGAGGCCACTCTGCCAGGAAGAAGCCATTGCTCCAAAAGAAACACATGAAAGCCAGATTAATATTTGCATATGCACACAGGAACAAAGACCTACGTTTTGGGAGACATGTCCTGTGGCCTGTCGAAACAAAAATTGAACTGTTTGGCCATAATGACCATTGTTACATTTGAAGGAAAAAGGGAGAAGCTTGAAAGCCTAAGAACACCATCCTAACTGTGAAACACGGTGGTGGCAGCATCATATTTTAGGTTGTTTGTTTCAGGAGGGACTGGTGCACTTCACAAAATAGATGGCATCATGAGGAGAGAAGATTAGGTGGTAATACTGAAGCAACATCTCAAGACACGTGCGGCACCAGTTCTCTGGAACATGCTACCGCGGGCGTTTAGGAACACTCAGAACTCTCATAGCTTTAAAAGGGCACTGAGAATACATCTTCTTACTTTGTCCTTCCATAATCCCTAATGCTAACACCCCCCCCCCCCCACTCCCTAGCACACTCATCTCATTTTCGGCACTTAACTGTATATAGATGTACTGCTTGGGTGGCAGGTTCATCCGAATTCTACATAAAACAACCCCATATTTATGTCACATGGCTGGACCATTGTAAATCTAGCACGTCTTACCCTTAGTCTCACCCACACAACCTAATAGATTGTAAGCTCTTGCGAGCAGGGCCCTCTCACCTTGTGTCTCATCTGTAAGTAGCTTTTCATTGTCTAATGTATGTCTTTGGTCTGTACCTACACCCTCCAAATTGTAAAGTGCTGCGGAATATGTTGGCACTATATAAATAAAGATTATTATTATTATTATAAGACATCAGCCATGAAGATAAAGCTTGGGGCGGATATGGGTTTTCCAAATGGACAATGATCTGAAGCATATTACCAAACTGGTAACAAAGCGGCTTAAGGATAACCAAGTCAAGATTCTGGAGTGGCCATCACAAACCCTGATCTCAATCCTATTGAAAATGTATGGGCAAAACTGAAAAGGCAAAGACAGATAAATAAATAAACTCAATTACTAGGCGTTTTTGTTCGCCTCTGCTTGTACCATGTGATGGCGGAGCACGGAAATCCCAGCTAACTCCCCGCTGGGAAAACAAAATGATGTATCCTCAAGGCAGGTATTCCAGCTTACCACATCCTCAGACAGATGTTAACGATGGCTTCAGCTTTCTCTTGAAAAATAAACACTTTTATTCCATTGCGTTTAAAATATTATGGCACATTTGAGCCGGAAGGATATATACACTGCATAGTGCATCTACCATGCACAACGCTTTTCAACTATACTGAGTCTTAGTCTATGTGCGAATGAACTCGGCTCCATCTTGTTTCTTGATAAAGACCTAAGTTCTAGTAGGTGTGGTTAACCCTTGCTATAATCTATTGCCATTACATAAAACATACACATGTTTAAAAACATACATTACTAAACAATAATTACTATATAAATACAACATATATACTTAATAAAGATATAGCAAATCTTGTCTAACATTTAGTCCACTCAGTTGTCTTGTATTAAGTATAAAGATCCACTTAGCTTCCCTCATTAGTAGCCTGTGTCTGAGATTGCCTCCTCTTATCGAGTTAGTTACATAGTTACATAGTTAGTACGGTTGAAAGAAGACACATGTCCACCAGTTACTTTCTCTATACCTACAACTTTCATGTGGCTAACATCATGTTCATGTACTTCTATAAAGTGCTTAGCTACAGCTGACATGCCTGACTTCCAAATAGAATTATGTTTATCTGATATATGCCGTCTAAAATGAGTTTTTAAATGTGTGCTAGTAAATCCCACATATTACAGAATGCATTTATTGCAGTTTACAAGGTAAACTATATTTTTACTGTTGCAATTTTTATATTGCCTAATTTTATATTCTATACCTGTGACTGACGAGTGGTAAGTATTAGAGATGGACGAATTGATTCTAACGAAGTGGACTTCGTTTAGAATTTCAGGAAAACTTCAGTTCTGAACGAAGTCGAAGTTTGGGATACTTTGCGGGAACGAAGCGTGCTTTTGATTGATAAAATGGCTGCGAGCACATGGCGTTACATGGGGCAAAGAACTCTGGGAGGAAGAAGGGCATAGCCTGCATGACATGTGCGGAGATGAAGCCAATCAGAGACCGGTGGGATTCTGTGACGTCACCGCACTATATAAGTCCGGGCGCGACGCCGGGAGCTCATACCGCTCTCACTGTACTGAGTAGGGAAGGTGCTGCCACGGCTGCTTATGATTGCTGATACTAAAGAACTCATTTTTATACAGCAATTTTTGTAGGGTGTCACAGCTTGTCTCAGAGACTGCTTCTCTTACGTTCTAATTCTGATTTTGTGGGGTATTGGAACTGAAGTCCAGTGTGCGTCCAATGCAGCTGCATATATGTTTTAATGCTATCTGCTCACAACACATTGAATAGCCAAGGGTTATCTAAGCCTCTTCCTGTTGTATTCATTTAAAGAAACAGCGTTTTTACAATCCAAATACCACTTAATTTTTGGTTGCTCATTTCTTTTGCGCAATTTAGATCCAGGGGTTAATTAAGTGTTGTTCTGCTGTTGTGGTCACTAAAAGAAACGTTCTTTTCCACCGCCAAAAAAAGACATCTTGCCTGTAGCATAATTCACAACCAAAGGTTAATTACAAGTTTTTCTTTTGTTGTGTACCTTAAAATATACACCATTTTAACACGCTACACAGCTGGTAATTTTGGGTTGCTCATTTCTTTTGCGCAATTTAGATCCAGGGGTTAATTAAGCGTTGTTCTGCTGTTGTCGTCACTAAAAGAAACGTTTTTTTTCACCGCCAAAAAAGACATTTTGCCTGTAGCATAATTCACAACCAAAGGTTAATTACAAGTTTTTCTGTTGTTGTGTACCGTAAAATATACGGCATTTTAACACGCTACAAAGCTGGTAATTTTTGGTTGCTCATTTCTTTTGCGCAATTTAGATCCAATGGGTTAATTAAGTGTTGTTCTGCTGTTGTGGTCACTAAAAGAAACATTCTTTTTCACCGCCAAAAAAGACATTTTCGCTGTAGCATAATTCACAACTGAAGGTTAATTAAGCCTGTTTTCTCTTTTATATTCAGTGAAATACACAATGTTTTTAAACGGCACATACAAGTAAATTTTTCCTGCCCATTTGTGGAGCGCAATTTATATCCAAGGGTTACCCAAGCTTGTTAGTGTGTTCATTTGGAGTCAAATACAGGGTGTGTATTTATCATATACAGATATCTACATCAAACAGTGTCTGTACATTTTAGAACAAACAGTATGTCAGACAGAGAGCGCAGGCTCTTCACCTGCGAGTGGCAGTGGCACAAACATTCCTGGAGCAGGCCCAGGTCGCAGCACAGCAAGGGGACGTCGCAGCAGGGGTCACTCGGTGAGGCCACAACTGCCGCTGCCATCTAGCGGCCGTGTGCTGACCAGCAACCCAAGGGTTCTTGATTGGTTGACTAGGTCATCCACTTCCTCCCAGATGACATCTGACAACCCCAGCCAAGAATCGGTGGGAACTTCAGACACAACCCTTAGTTGGCATGGCCTGGGAGCGGGTCAGCGGCCCTCACCTGTCCTCAACCCGCCTCTGTCCCATCCGGTTCCCTCAGCAAGAGATCTACTATGTGGTCTGGGCTCAGCGCCACTATATAGCAAGGATGAACAATTTGAAGAGGGCAGTAAGCAGCTACTTGGCAGCGAAGAAATCAGGCCAATATCCCCTGCTTCTTGCAGTAGGTGGCAAAGTATAGATGTGGAGAGTGGCATAGGAGGTCATGTTGTGAGGGGTCAGCCTCTGTATACCAAGACTGGGGATGAGGACAGCAGTGACGATGAAACACAAATCGATGATGATGTAGCTGACCGCACTTGGGAGCCGGGTGAGGCAAGGGCTTCATCATCGTCAGGAGAAGAGGGCGTCAGCTTGCGCGTCAGGAAGCGGCGTAGCCAGCAAGGGGGTTGTGTGGCCGTGAGTCAGCAGGGGAGCAGCAGTGTGAGGTCGGGAGCCAAGCGGCCACGGGGAAGAAAACCCGCTTCGCAGGTCCAACAAAGTAGCGGCACAGGGGCTCAGCAAGGCAGTGGCGGTAGTAGTCACTCAGTGCGGAGCGTTGGCGGTAAAATCAGATACTCGGCAGTGCGGAAGTTCTTTGCTAAGACACCAGAGGAGCCGAATATGGGTATATGTAGAATCAGTGGGCAGAAAGTGAAGCGTGGCCAGGGAGCTAACGTTGGAACCATTGCCCTGCGTCAACACATGCAGCATCACCATCCGGTGGCCTGGGAGAAACGTGGCTCAGATGTGGTGGTCCATCCTGCCACCGCAGCAACAGCAGCAGCAGTGGCCAGTGGCACGCATGCCATCGCAACCAGTCAAGGCTCCACCACCTCTGCAGAAGGGAGCTGTTTCTCTTTGCCATCATCTCCCGGTCCAGATGCTCCTGCTCCTCGCTACTTATGGCGCCAGCAGTCGTTCAGCGAGGCGATTGCAAAGAGACAACAGTATGCGTCCAACCATCCTAAGGTGCAGAAGCTGACTGTGCTCCTGTCCAAGTTGTTGGTACTGCAGTCCCTCCCTTTCCAAATGGTGGACTCTGCACCGTTCAGAGAACTAATGGCTTGTGCCGAGCCGAGATGGAGAGTTCCAAGCCGTAATTTCTTTTCCAAAAAGGCAGTACCAGCACTTCATAAATATGTAGAACAGAAGGTGGGCCAGTCCTTGAGCTTATCGGTTTGTTCCAAGGTGCACGGCAGCGCGGACGTCTGGAGCTGTAACTACGGTCAGGGCCAGTACATGTCCTTTACGGCCCACTGGGTGAATGTGCTTCCTGCCCAGGCACACCAACAACTTGGACAGGAGATGCCGCTTTCTCCTCCACGTTGTCAAACTGCGGCTCCTGCGCCAATGTCCGCCTCCTCCTCCACCACCACCATCATCTCAGCCTCCACAAGTACTGCTCCATCATACCACATGTGTAGGGCACAGCGGTGTCACGCAGTTCTACACCTGGCTTGCCTCGGCAAACGAAGTCACACAGGGGAGGAACTGCTCCGCGTCATGCAGCAAGAAATCGATGTGTGGCTTTCTCCGCACCAACTGCAAATCAGAACCATGGTGATGGACAATGGGAGTAACATGGTGTCCGCGCTGCACCGACGAGGGATTGTCCATGCGCCCTGCATGGCGCACGTGTTCAATCTGGTTGTGAAGAGGTTCCTGAAGTCTTCCACTGATCTTCAGAAGATTCTGAAAATGGCCAGAAAACTGTGCATGCACTTCATTTCACTGCTTCATGTCCTGGAACAGATGCTGAAAAATCTGTCTGGGCAGGGGACTGGAGACGTGGCGACCACATCTCGCAGCCACATGAGTCCGGTGGGGACTGAAATGGAGGAGGAGGAAATTGGAGCAGAAGCATTGTCTGGTGAAATGAGTGGATTTTTTACCTAGGTGACAAGAGAGGAGGAGCAGGAGCAGCTGGAGGAGGTAGACGGAAATGAGGAAGACGAGGCAGATGACCCTCAAGCACTGTGGCAGTATACAGAGGAGATGGTGGCAGGGAGCCCCTCGGAGTCACTTGTGCAGATGGCCCGCAGCATGCTGATTTGCCTGGCTAGTGACAGCCGAATAGTCACCATCCGGCAGAAGGATGACTTCTGGCTCTCCACCCTATTGGACCCTCGCTACCGGTCCAAAATGGGAGCCTTTTTCCCAGCTGCTGAGAGGGAGGACAAACTCAAATACTATAGGGAAATCCTCCATAGTCAGTTGGCAGCTGCCTATGTGTGGCATCGTCCCTCCTCTGACAGGTCTGACTGGGGGGTTCTTCAGCGCTCACGTACTACTGCCGCGGCTGCTGGGGGAAGGTGGGGGAGGGGAGGGTAGAAGCAGTACCAGCGCCATCAGCAGCAACCTAAGTCTGGAGTCATTGATGAGCAGCTTCCTTCACCCTCCTAGTGAGGAGGGCAGATGCCAGGAGCAGGAGGACCTGGTGCAGACCCTGAACGTACAGGTCGTGGCCTACTTGGACGGCACTCTGCCACCCCAGTTAGAAGATCCGCTGGACTACTGGGCAGCCAAACTGGATGTGTGGCCGCAACTTGCCGAGTTTGCAGTGGAGAACCTGTCCTGCCTGGCCAGTAGTGTGGCATCAGAACGGGTGTTCAGTGCGGCGGGGGCCATAGTTACCCCAAGGAGAACCCGCTCGTCCACGGGAAATGTGGAACGACTGACCTTTGTCAAGATGAATCAGGCGTGGATCGGCCAGGATTTCCACACACCAATGCCTTAGGCATCAGACTACATCAGCCATGACGCCTCACCCAGACTGTGAGAAATGAGTCTGGGTTCAAACTACCTGCCTCAGCCACTATTCTGATGCCGCCACCTGCCTTATGTCACACATCTGCTGCCAGTTTCTCCATCTGCCACCAACCATCTTTTCTAGGGACTGGTATTGCCACCCACCTCCACACTCCGTCATTGTGCCACTCTCTGACCTCATGCTGCTGCTGCTGTGGCTGCTGCTGTGCCCTCCACACTGTGTTATTGTGCCACTCTGTGGCCTACTCCTGTTTATGCCACCTCCAGAATATCATTGTGCCACTGTCTGACCTCATGCTGCTGTGGCTGCTGCCGTGACCTTCACACTCTGTCATTGTGTCACTCAATGACCTCATGCTGCTGCTGCTGTGGCTGCTGCCGTGCCCTCCACACTGTGTCATTGTGCCACTCTGTGCCCTACTCCTGTTTTTGCCACCTCCAGAATGTCATTGTGCCACTGTCTGACCTCATGCTGCTGCTGTGGCTGCTGCAGTGACCTCCACACTGTGTCATTGTGCCACTCTATCACCTCATGCTGCTGCTGTGGCTGTTACCGTGACCTACACACTCTGTCATTGTGCCACTCTTTGACCTCATGCTGCTGCTGCCGTCACCTCCACTCTCTGTCATTGTGCCACTCTGTGGCCTACTCCTGTTTTTGCCACCTCCAGAAAGTCATTTTGTCACTGCCTGACCTCATGCTGCTGCTGTGGCAGCTGCCGTGACCTACACACTCTGTCATTGTGTCACTGTCTGACCTCATGCTGCTGCTGTGGCTGCTGCCATGACTTACACACTCTGTCTTTGTGGCACTCTGTTACCTTCTCCTGTTTTTGCCACCTCCAGAATTTCATTGTGCCACTGTCTGACCTCATGCTGCTGCTGTGGCTGCTGCCATGACCTACACACTCTGTCACTGATGTTGCCACCTGAACCCTCAGCTTGTTTTTTTCCAGCTGTCGCTGCCATGATTTTATCAGGCTACATTCCTGCTTCAGTTTTTTGGTCAGTTTTGCCTTCTTATGTGCCCATGGAATTTTATAGTGAAGCGATTCTAAGAGCGGCGGCAGTCATATGCATGTCATACTAAAACACAACATTGTATGAAGACCAAACCAAGCTCCCTCAGCATATTTAAGCATGGCACAATGTTCTATAGCACCCTGCAGGCTCTGTGCAGCCTGGAAATAGCTGTTTTTTAACACGATTCGTCCCAAAGTAATTCGGACCGAAACAAGTTTTGTCAGGAAATTCGGCGAATTCACCGAATCGAATTTTTGAGAACTTCGCCCATCTCTAGTAAGTATCTGTTTTTTCCATACATTTACAGCACACACATATATTATGTCCGCAATGCAAATTGCCTGCATTTGCTAGATGTTATCTCATATGTTTGAAATAAGGATGGGAACATTTTTGATCCTATACTCTGTCCTCATGTTGGAACAAAGTTAACTCCATTTTGTAAGAATTGTGCCATATTGTTATGTCTATACAAGAGTGATAGATTACTTTTCAAAATCTTAACTATCTGTGTATATTGAGGTGAATAGGATGTAGAAAAAGTAACCTTCTGTTGCATCCTTTCTTTATCTCTTAGTTTGTTATTATTTAACATTTGTTCCCTTGTTATATTATTTACCTTATTCCTCGCTTTATTTAATAAATCACTGTTGTAACCTCTTGCCATTAACCTATCCGCTGTTAGTTTTTCATATGACATGTTTTTTCAATGACATGCGGTGGGTGGCATGAGGTTGCATGAGGTTGCCAATAGCAACGAATTTTCAGCTGTAGGTTTGTGATTTGGTGTAATGGATATAGTAGAATTTGGCACTCCTTCCAAATATATATCTAGAAATTCCATGTATTGATGATGGTATTTATGTGTAAATCTCAAGTTCATATGATTATTATTGATATAATGAATAAAGCCAGAGATATCTTCTTGTGGTCCCTCCCATATCAGGAGGAGGTCATCAATGAATGGTCCAAACCACCTGATGGGAGGCATAAGGGTTATTGTCTGAGAACAAAAATTTGCTTTCCCAAACAGACGTGTAAACGTTCGCCAATGAGGGCGAAAATTTCTCCCCATTGAAGCTCCTTTTTTGCTGCAGAAAAAATGTGCCAACATAAAGTAATTGTGTTTTAAAAGGAATTCTACAGCTAAAATTAAAAATTCCTTGGTGGAGTCATTGTACTGGCTACATCCATCCAAGAACACTTTCAGAGTAGCTAGAGTTATATCATGGAGCATGGATGGATACAAGCTCTCAACATCACATGACAGTCATATCCAGCCTTTTTCCCATTTTCTATCCTCCAAAATTTTAATTGCATGCCCTGTATCTCTCAGATATCCAGGGATACTTGGAATGAGGGGCTGTCAGTGCGAATCCACCCAGGCTCCCAGCTGCTTCGTAAGAGAATCTATCCCCGCAACAATGGGTCTCAATGGGGGTGGGGGATTTGTTTTTATGAATTTTCGGCACTTTATGTATGATAGTAGTAATGGGATATTCCTTATATAAGCTTTCCGCTAGTTTTTCAGAAAAAGCTCCCAAATTTACATCTGTCATTAACACTTTTTTCATTGCTAATTTGAAGTCCGGTGTAGGATCTTTAAGCAGAGTTCGATATGTGGTTTGGTCACTCAACATTTCTAGCATTGATTTTATAGAGATTAGAGTCTAGTACAATGATAGCTTCACCCTTGTCAGATTTTTTTTACTGTTATTTGTTTTTTCTGTTGTATGTTTTTTAGTGCTTTTATTTCCTGTGCTGATAAATTCTTTTAATGGCCTTATCTTTTAATTTGATTAATTTTTGTTCTACCCGTTCTTGGAATAAGTCGCATACCACCGGCCTTGATGCTAATGGGTACAAAGAAGGGTTAGGTACTCGAAAATCTGTGTTATATTTAGTGGCTACATTTAAACTCTCTCCTTGTAAGTCTCTTAGAATGGTTATGGATTGTAGCTCTTTAAAAGTTAGATGTATATTCTCCACTTCCTTATGGGTGTTTTGTTTACTGCATCTTGTGTTTCATTATGTGCAGAAAATAAGTGATTTTTCACAGTTAGTCGTCTTACAAATTTGTTTACATCTAACAATGTTTTATACACATCAAATGAGTTTGTGGGTACAAAGCCTAATCCTTTTAACAATACTGCTATTTCATCATCAGTTAAGATAGCGGCTGATTTAAAACCGGGACCTCCCCTTGCTATTGGGGTGCAGTTGTCTTGCAAACTGCAGTACGCCGATGTTTCCGCCCAGCTCTTCTTGTGCTCTGGATCGATTTTCGTGTAAAAAAGTCTGTAAATTTCTCTGTTGTGAATTGTGATTTGTACCCCGAGTTGTTCCTCTGTTTAGTTGTCTCCAGTTATCTTTTGGTGTTTCAGCTACATTCTGTACAAGCTCTTCCACTGTGGAACTTGATGATTGATCTAATGACGTATCAATGTAAGAGGAACTCACTTGCCTTCGTTTATTTCTTTGCTCCATATGGTTATTCTTTTTCAATATTGGTTTAAGGTGGTATTGTTGTCCCCTCCACGTATAGATATTTCCTGATTCATAGTCTTTTATATCTGTGTCAAAATTTCTTTTTTTGATTTCCATGATATCTTGTTCCACTTTTTTGTTATTATTAGTCATTTTGCCCCACATATTTTTATATTGCTGTAAAGTGTCAAATGACCCTAGGGGAGCTTTCTAAAGTTGAAATTTCTTCTTTGATATTATCCATTTTGATTTGTTCATGCTGTATAAAAAGTTCCATTAATTGGAAAGAACAATTAGGATATTATTCCATTGCGTGACAAATTCTTCCGTATAATTAACCGTAACATTCTTCCTTAATCTCAAGCCTCGTGGTATCATTTGTTTGCTTATGTATGATGATAGAGTGGTTTTATCCCACCATAGGCGTGTCTCTTTATTTTTAACATAATCTCCAGAGGTCAGATATGACGTTTTAAATTGTGATTTCTCACCTCTATCTACAAGTGTCACCTGCTGCAGGGGTGTCACAAGGGGGCCTTATTTGTTCTCTGTCCATGAGATTGGGGACGACTGCCCAGGTGGTAGGCTTGGGATCCCTTACTGGAGTTAGTAATTTGCTATATATATAAGGCTCTCCTGTTAATAGGTGGTGCTCCACCAGACTTGATAATAGAAAGGAAGTTATTCCCTCTTTCAGAAGCAAAAAGGGTTAAATGATGAAGTGAGAGATCAGGTTTTTAAATAGTGTGTATAGAGGTTAAGAGTTATACATAATAAAAGTTACGTTTTAGTGTTTAACAGATAGAGAACTGATAGAGTTTAAGTTTGCCTACGGCAAAATAGTAAATATAGTGATCTTTATTTTTAAGACTCTCCAATTTGCGAAAACTATTTTTCATATCTATAAAAACTTGGGAGTCATTATCACTTCCGCTCATGCCAGGTAAAGAATATAAAATTAGGCAATATATAAATTACAACAGCAAAAATATAGTTTACCTTGTAGCCTGCAATAAATGCAATCTGCAATATGTTGGATGTACCAGCACACATTTAAAAACTCGTATAAGACGGCACATATCAGATACACGTAATCCTGTTTGGAAGTCAGGCATGTCAGCCGTAGCTAAGCACTTTATTGAAGTACATGAACGTGATGTTAGCCACATGAAAGTTGTAGGTATAGAGAAAGTAAATAACTCGATAAGAGGAGGCAATCTCAGACACAGGCTACTAATGAGGGAAGCTAAGTGGATCTTTACACTTAATACAAGACAACCGAGTGGACTAAATGTTAGACATGATTTGCTATATCTTTATTAAGTATATATGTTGTATTTATATAGTAATAATTGTTTAGTAATATATGTTTTTAAACCTATGTAGGTTTTATGTAAGGACAATAGAGTATAGCAAGGGTTAACATCTTGTAACCACACCTACTAGAACTTAGCCCTTTCTTAAGAAACAAGATGGAGCCGAGTTCATTCGCACATAGACTAAGGGTGCTTTCACACGGAGCATTTCTGGTGCGTTTTTGAAGCGTTTTTCAATGCAATTTTTGTGCAGGAAGACACAGCAATTAATGCTGTTAATTGCTGCACAAAAATCGCTGTAAAATCGCGGTAATTACCACAATTTTTGCCGAGATTTTTGTGCAGCAATGAACAGCATTAATTGCTGTGCCTTCCTGCACAAAAACGCATTGAAAAACGCATCAAAAACGCACCAAAAACGTGTGAAAGCACCCTAAGACTCTGTATAGTCGAAATGCGTCGTGTATGGTAGCTGCACTATGCAGTTTATATATCCTTTCCAGCTCAAATGTGCCATAATATTTTAAACGAAATGGAATAAAAGTGTTTATTTTTTAAGAGAAAGCTGGATCCATTGTTAATATCTGTCTGAGGGCGTTGTAAACTGGAATACCTGCCTTAAAGCTTAAAAGTCAGGTACGAGCAAGGCAACCTACAAACATGGCTCCGTTACACCAGTTCTGTCAGGAGGAATGGGTCAAAATTCCTACCAACTATTTGAGAAGCTTGTGCAAGGATATCCAAAATGTTTGACCCAAGTCGTACAGTTTAAGGGCAATGCTACCAAATACTAATGAAATGTATGTAAACTTTTGATTTTGCAGAAAGTAATAAAAATGCCTTAAAACTTATCTCTCTCTCTCCTTATTATGGCATTTGGGAAATATAAATAATCTTGTTAATCCTATTTGACCTAAAACAGGTATGGTTTATTCTGATTTCATGTCAGATAGTAAGAAAAACATGCATATGTGTCTTTTTATATAGTGTATGTAAACTTCTGGTTTCAACTGTATACATTATGGGATACATGTTTGAAAACTGTCTTGGTCTAAGATTTTTCTTGTTGCCCATAACAACCAATCAGAGTTCTCCTTTCATTTCATATAGAGCTCTGAGAAAAAGAAAGGAGCGCTCTGATTGGTTGCCACGGGCAACAGGAAAAGTCTTAGACCAAGAAAGTTTACATACATGTCCCCCTAACATTTTAACTTACACTACTCACAAAAAGGGATATTTGGATTTTGATAGAAATTTCTGGAGGAACATAAAATGCACCAAATGAAAAGCTCAGGGGTCACTTCTGTCTGAGAGCATCCAGTTTGAAGCCTTGCAATGGGGAGGTACTGTTGATCAATTGTAAGGTGTCATCTTGGTCTCATGACTAGAGATGGGCGAATTTCTCAAAAATGTTGTTTCGGTCTGAATTACTTTGGGACGAATCGCGTTAAAAAACAGCTATTTCCAGGCTGCACAGAGCCTGTAGGGTGCTGTAGAATGTTGTGCCATGCTTAAATATGCAGAGGGAGCTTGGTTTGGTCTTCATACAATGTTGTGTTTTAGTATGACACGCACATGACTGCCGCCGCTCTTAGAATCGCTTTATTATAAAATTCCTTGGGCACTTAAGTGGGCAAAACTGACCAAAAAACTGAAGCGGGAATGTAGCCTGATAAAGTCATGGCAGCGACAGCTGGAAAAAAACAAGCTGAGGGCTCAGGTGGCAACATTAGTGACAGAGAGTGGAGATGACGGCGCTAGCCACAGCAGCATGAGGTCAGACAGTGGCACAATGACATTCTGGAGGTGGCAAAACCAGGAGTAGGCCACAGAGTGGCACAATGACAGAGTGTGTAGGTCACGGCAGCAGCCACAGCAGCAGCATGAGGTCAGACAGTGGCACAATAACAGAGTGTGTAGGTCATGGCAGCAGCCACAGCAGCAGCATGAGGTCAGACAGTCACACAAAGACAGAGTGTGTAGGGCACGGCAGCAGCCACAGCAGCAGCATGAGGTCAGACAGTGGCACAATGACAGAGTGTGTAGGTCACAGCAGCAGCCACAGCAGCAGCATGAGGTCAGACGTGGCACAATGGACAGAGTGTGTAGGTCACAGCAGCAGCCACAGCAGCAGCATGAGGTCAGACAGTGGCACAATGACATTCTGGAGGTGGCAAAATCAGGAGTAGGCCACAGAGTGGCACATTGACAGAGAGTGGAGGTGTCGTCAACCGCTGCATGAGGTCAGAGAGTGGCACAATGATTGGTTGTGGAGGTGACCGCAGCTGCTACATCAGCAGCAGCATGAGGTCAGAGACTGGCACAATGACAGGGTGTGGAGGTGACCACAGCAGCAACAACAGCAGCAGCGCACATGAGGTCAGGAGGGGCCAAGACAGAGGGGGAGGTGGGGGGGCAAAACCGCCCTTGGTAAAGAGGGGTTGGTGGCTGATGTTGAAACTGTTAGCAGATGTGTGGCTCAGGGGGTGGCGCATCAGAAAGTGGCTGGGCAGGTATTTGAACCCAGACTCTTTTCTCAATTTTGGGGTGGGGCGTCATGGCTGATTTTGATGCCTAAGGCATTGGTGTGTGGAAACCCGGGCCGACCACGCCTGATTCACTTGAAAAAAGGTCGTGTCCACATTTCCCCGTGGACAGGGGTTCTCCTTGGGCAACGAGGGCCCCCCGCCGCACTGAAACCCCGTCGATGCCACACACGGCCGGGCAGGACCTTCCCCACGCAAACTCGGCAAGTTGCGGCCCCACACATCCAGTTTGCTCCCCAGTAGCCCAGCGGATTTTAACTGGGGTGGGGTGCTGCCAAGTAGGCCCCCAACCTGTTGGTTCGGGGTGTCCAGGTCCTTCTGCTGTGCTGGGGCTGCCCTCCTCACTAGGCGGGTAAAAGGGCCTGCTCATCATGCTCCGGGGACTTGGGTTGGGCTGAGGAGCTGGTCTGTCCTACTCCCCCCCTTCCCCTAGCAGCCGTGGCAGTAGACGTGAGCGCTAAAGAACCCACCGGTCGCCCTGTAAGGAGGGACGAGCCACACATAGGAGCGGAATGCTATGGAGGTTTTCCCCTTAGATTTGGTTTGTCCTTTCGCAGCTTGGAAAAAGGCCCCCATTTTGGCCCGGGGGTAGCGAGGCCCAATGGGTGGAGACCCAAATTCACCTTCGCCGGATTTTGACACCCAGGAAAAACAGTATGCTGGGGGCCATTAAAAGGACCCGGGGGGCTCCCTGCCCCCATCTCCACTGTATACTGCCACGGCGTTGCGGGTATCTGCCTCATTTTCCTCTCCCCATTACCTCCCAGCTGCCCCTGCTCCTCCTCTCTTGTCCCCCTGGGTTAAAAAATCCACTATTTCCCCACCAATGTTTGCTCTAATGTCCCCCTCCTCCCTCTTCATTTCGTCCCACCAGACTTGTGGCCGGGATGTGCGCCCGTTCCAGCCCTCCCCCAGCAGTTTTTTCAGCATCTGTTCCAGGAATGAAGCAGTGGAATGGTTATTATCCTTTGCCCTGGCGACTGACAAATAAGTGGCCCTCGTCAAATTGGCCTCAGCAACGGCGGGTGTCACAAAATGAGCTGCCCACTGGCTGAATCAAATACACAGGGGGTATCCTGTCCGCCTGGATCATAAAAAAAATCGTTTTGGTTGTCCTGTTCATACGTCGGCCCAACATGTGAGGTGGAATTCCCAACGGGTGGAAACACGATATCGGGTGTGTTGGGGGAGGCCGTTCTGCCGCTGCAACCGGGAGGGTTTCCCTGGTTTTTGGAAGGGGTGAAGTGCATCACATTTTTCCCTGGCCTTTTCAGAATCTTCTGAGATGGTGGAAGCTTCAGGACCCTTTTTCCCCAAAATCAGATTGAACATTTGCGCATGCGGGTGCATGGCCCACCCCTCCTGGGTGAGCGTGGAACCATGTTCCCCCATTGTCCGTCCCATGGTTTGATTTGCGTTGGGGGGAAAGAAAGTCACACATCGTTTTTCTTGTGCATGAGCGGAGCAGTTCCCCCCCTGTGTGATTGTTCGCCGAGGCAACCCAGGTTTAAAAACTGGTGACACCGCTGTCCCCACAATGGGTATGATGGAGCAGTATTGTTGGAGGTGGATGAGGGTGGTGGTGGGGGGGAAGAGGCGGGGACATTGGGCGGCGAAGCCGCATTTTGACAACGTGGAGGAAAAAGCAGCGTTCCTGTCCAAGGGGTGTGCCTGGGCGGGAAAAGCAATTCACCCGGGGGCCCGTAAAGGAATGTACTGGCCGACCGTAGTTACAGCTCCAGCGTCCCGCTCCCGGGTGCACTTGGAACAAACCGTAAGCCAAGGATGGCCCCTTCTGTTTAATATTTTAAAGGTGGTTCCCCCTTTTTGGAAAAGAAATTTCGGCTTGGAATCTCCATCCGGTCGGCAAAAGCCATTAGTTCTCCTAAAACGGTGCAGGTCCCCCCATTTGAACGGGAGGGATCTGGTACCAACAACTTGGCGGGGCAGGCAGTTCTGCATTTTTGGATGGTGGCGCATACTTTTTTTCCTTTGCAATCGCTTTTTGAACGACTGGGGCCCTGAGTAGTGGGAGCGGAGCATCTGGACCGGGAGTGATGTCAAAGAAAAACAGTCCCTTCCATAAGGTGGGGGAGCTTAAAGGCGCAATGGCACGCGTCCCACTGGGCACTGCTGCTGCAGTTGCTGCGGCGGCAGGATGGACCACCAATTGACCCACGTTTCCCCCGGCCCACCGGATGGTGACGCTGCTGTGTCACGCGGGGTGTGAGCCAACGTTGCTCCCGGGCCCACGCGTAATTTTTTCCCCCCCATGATTCTACATATCCCCCATTTCGGTGCTCCGGGTCTTAGAAAAGAACTGCCCACCCCCGAGTGTGTTTTACCCCCCAACGCTCGCACTGAAGGTATACCACCGCTCCCTCGCTGAGCCCCTGTGGCTATTTTCTTGGATCTGCGAAGCGGGTTTTCTCCCCCATGCGCTTTTTCCGCCCCTAATGCTGCTACCCGCTGCCTCACGACCCACAACCCATTTGGGGCTGCGCGCTCCCTGAGGCCAAGCTGCACCCTCTTCTCCTGCGTGTAAACCCCTTGCTTCCCCCGGCTCCAAAAGTGCGGCGGCTCCTTCATCGATTTGTGTTATCGCCCCTGCTGCCCCCTCACGGTTTTGGGTATGCAGAGGCTGACCCCTCACAACGCCCTCCCTGCCCTTCCACATCTATACTTTCCCCGCCTACTGAAGAAGCAGGGGTTTGGCCCATTTTTCGCTCCCAAGTGGCTTCTGCCCCCCTCAAATTGTTCACCCTGTTTATGTGGTGTGAACCCAGCCCAAAATTTGGATCTCTGGTGAGGGACCGGATGGGACAGGGGCGGGTTGGGACGGTGAGGGCCGCTGACCGTCCGGGGCCCATCCCAAACTAGGGTTGTTTTGACTTTTCCCTTTACTTTTGGCGGGGGTTGTCAGAGTCATCTGGGGGGGAAAAGTGGATGCCCTAGTAAAACCAATAAGAACCTTTGGGGTTGCTGAACAACACACGGCCCGCTAGATGAAACCTGCAGTTCTGGGCCTCACCAGTGCCCCCCTGCTGCGCGTCCCCTTGCTGTGCTGCGCCCGGGCCTGCCCCAGGAAGTTGTGCCTCTGCACTCGCAGGTTAAGGCCTGCCACCTCTCTGTTGACATACTGTTTTTTTTCAAAAATGTACAGACACTGTTTGTAAAGTATCTGTTTTGGTAAAAAAACCCCCCTGTATTTCACTCCAAATGAACCCACTAAAAGCTTGGGTACCCTTGGATAAAAATTTGCGCCCCACAAATGGGGGGAAAAAATTTTAATTTGATGTGCTTTTAAAAAACCGTGT
This sequence comes from Phyllomedusa bahiana, assembly GCA_025379985.1. Classification (NCBI taxonomy): domain Eukaryota; kingdom Metazoa; phylum Chordata; class Amphibia; order Anura; family Hylidae; genus Phyllomedusa; species Phyllomedusa bahiana. Next base: position 51,612 of record JAODAL010027227.1, read on the forward strand.
ATTTTAATGAAAATAAAACACAAACGGGCTAATTAATCTTCGGATATGAATTATGCTAAGCAAAAATTTTTCTTTATGGTGAAAAAAAACGTTTCTTTTTTTGAAAACGATGCAGGGAAAAAAAATTATTTAACCCCTTTATGTAAAATTGCACAAAAAAAATGTGCTGCCAACAATTATCGTTTTAGCTGTTAAAACGGCGTGTATTTTACGGAAAACAACAACAGAAAAATGTAGTTTAAATTCGGGTATGAATTTGCTACAGGAAAATTTCTTTTTGGGGTGAAAAAGAACGTTTTTTTATGAAAACAAATGCAAAAAAAATTTTGTTAACTTTTTTATGTAAAATTTCACAAAGGGAAAGTGCTGCCAACAATTACCGATTTGTAAACGTTAAAACGGTTGTTTTTACGGAAACAAAGAAAAAACTTGATTAACCCTTTGGTATGAATTTTGCTACAGGCAAAATTTTTCTTTGGCGGTGAAAAAAAAACGTTTATTTTTTTTAATACAAATATAGAAAAATACTTAATCAACCCTTTGGTGTAAAAATTTTGCAAAGAAATGTGCTGCCAAAAAATTACCAGCTTTGTAGGTGTTAAAACGGTGGTATTTTTCGGAAAAACAACAAAAGAAAAATTGTAAAACCTTCGGATATGAATTATGTACAGTCAAATTTTTTTCTTTGGCGGTGAAAAAAGGTGTTTCTTTTTTTGACCAAAAGAAGAAAAAACGCTTTTTAAAACCCTTTAATCTAAAATTTCGCCAAAAAAAATGAGAACCAAAAATTAAGTGGGATTTGGATTGTAAAAAACGCTGTTTTTTTAATGAATACAAAAGCAAAAAGCTTATATAACCCTTGGTATTCAATGTGCTCAAAATACCCGAGCAGTGCATTAAAATGTACATGCAGTGAATTTGGAGCACACTGGACTTCGTTCCAATACCCCCCAAAAAACAGAATTAGAACGTAAGAGAAGCAGTCTCTGAGAAAGCTGTACCCCAAAAAAAAGGTTTAAAAATGAGTTCTTTTTGTATGGAAACATAAACGAGGGCAGAACCTTTCCCACACAGCACAGTGAGACGATGTGGCTGCCGGTCGTGCCCGGATTATATAGTCGGGGGACGTCACAGAATTCCCCGGGGCTCTGTTGGTTCTCTCCGCTCATCTCATGTAGGCTATGCCTTTCTTCCCCCCAGACTTCTTTGCCCATGTAACTCCATGTGCCGAGCCATTTTATCAATTTTAAAACACGCTTCTTCCCCCCGGGTCACCCAAAAATTCGTTTGTTTGAAACAATTTTTCCTGAAATTTTAAACGAATTCCCCTTCGCTCAATCAGTTCGCCCTTCTATCATGAATTCAAAAAGTGAACAGCATGAGGGAGGATGTTTTAATTCCAAATTCAAATTGAAACCCTAAATTTATTGGGCATTTTGGAATTAAAAAAACTGTTGTGAATTTTGCCTATTAGGTCTTGTTGAGATCGCAAGTTTTGGGAAAAAAATATGATCATTGAACAGTTGGTTATTTGATTCTATAGTTAAGAGATGGTCTTATTTAATGCACCTAAAAAAATTCAAAAAATGTTATGTTCATCCTGAAAATTCAACCAAAAACCAAATATCCCTTACTTTTTTGTGAGTAGTGACTTACCCCCATACAAATAAAAGTACTTTGTGGGGCAGGTGTGGTTCAAAATGCCTTAAAATGTGTCAAAATTATTGTCAGGGATGGTCGGGACCGCACACAAAAACACAGTCAAGTGGGCCCTGCTCTGATCCCAGCCCTGTCTCTCCTTTTGGGGGAACCCGATCCTTAAAAGGCCGGCCCCCAAGGAAGACGTGGTGCCTGATATAGGGGCAACCAAGACAAGACAAACAGCCAGAACAAAAAAAGCGAAGCGGGGAGCCAAAATCGGAACGGTCGGTCGAGAGGTATGGGGACGGGACAAAAAGGATAAAAGAAAAAAGAAAAGGGCAAAAACCAGACGGGAGCGCAGTACCCAAACACTGGAGGAGAATAGTCAGGGAAAAAGCAGGGTAAATACCAAAAGGAAAAAACAAAAACAAGGGCTAGTACAAGCAAAAAGGGCTCTATAGAGGCACAGGGACTGGTGAAAACATTCTTAAATGGTGAGCGCAGACACAGAAAAGAGGTATTGGGGAAGAAACACAAAAACTAGTAGGGAAACAAGGCTGTCAAACAAGGGGAACACTGGTTACTGAAGAGTGGGGGATTTTTGGCCCGGGCGTTTGGGCCCGGAATAATTATACAGGGAAAAAAGGGCCCGTTCCCTGGGAAAAGAAGAAAAGTATTACGTTAAAAAAAACCCTGGTTTTTCGTCGCGTGGCCGGCGACCCGAACCCAAAAGGGAGGGGGGGGGAGGGACAATCATGACAGTACCCCCCTTCTTTGAGGGGCCACGGACCTAAGCCCCCTAGGTTTGGCAGAGTGTATTTGGTGTTTTTCCCCCTTTTACTACCGGGCATTTTTTGCCGGGGCCGGGACGGACATATTTGGATCTGGGTCGGCGATTACACTAGGTTTTTTTGTTTTCCAGTTGGCTTTTTTAAAAGTTTATGACTCTTCGCCCAGACTGTGAACAGCGAAAAGGGCGGAATTTTCTATTTTTTAAACCTGTAGCGGCAGAGTACATGGATGAGAATCCTCCCATAGAAAAAGGGGAGCAGTTAGGGAGCAAAACTCTTGATCAGAAAGTCGGAACTATTTCCCCGAGAAAAAAAAATTTTTTCGGTTCTTTAATATGCAAATGCATAGTTCCTGCCCCGGGGCAGACAGTTAAGCTTTCCCCCGGGGAGCAAGGTCTAGGGTACAAACTCAGGCGGGGTGTGGGGGAAATTATCAGCAACATCTTATTTTAAATGTCAGATTTACTTTTTTAAAATTCATGGCTTTATTCCCGACACCCCAAGGGATCAACAGTTTCAAATGAAAAACCACATAGTACCCATTTGATCGCTCAGGGGTTCCCCCAGTCAAAAAAAGGATTATGAAGGCGGAGCCAGGGCAACCAAGAAAAATTATCCGCAGCGGGTTTCCTGACAAAAAAAAGAAAGTTTTTGTATGCGAACTCCCAACTTCAAAGTTATCTCAGCAGTCCGAAATGTTTTTTTCCCCGATTTTGGGGGTTCAATCTACCCCCGAACCAAAAAGGGAGATTAATGGAACTAGTTCCAAACCAAGGCCCGGACAACATTTTTCTAATAAAAAACAGGCTGCGCCTGAGTCAATCTAGCTTGCAAGCAAATTCTTAGAATTAGAGCCAAGGGTTAGGAAAAAAAATTATTACAGGTTAGGGGGTACTGTATTTCCGAGTTACCCTCCCGGAAAAAATTCCTCACCCCCCTTCCTTTTCCTCGAGGTGACTTGGGTTAGTTGGACGTTCTCAGAAAATGGTTGATTTTCCACAATAAAAAACACAAGGCATTCTCCAGCCGTGTCTCCTCCCCGTGGCGCAGATGTAAAAAACCCAAAACCATGGGTTTTTTTCTTAGGAGTGGGTGATGAGGATAGAAGAGGAGAATTTTCAGAAAAAAAGTAAAAGGAGGTTTTACAGAAAAAATTTTTTTGAATGAACATGACCCCCCCTTTTTTTTCCCTGGTTCTTCTTGGCCCCCTGTAATAGTCCGGTAGAGCATAAATTCATTTAATGTTTCAGGGGTTGGGGGGGGTG
>JAODAL010027228.1:0-55308 GCA_025379985.1 Phyllomedusa bahiana
TCCTGGGATTAAAAATGGGGCCGCGCAGGTATAGGGGCCACAGGCAGTATTTTGGGGCCCGGGCAGTATATGGGGGGACGGGGCAGTATATAGGGGCCGGGCAGGTATATTGGGGCCACGGGCAGTATAAGGGCCACAGGCTTATATAGGGGCCCACTGAGGGTATATAGGGGCACGAGGAAAGTATATGGGCCACGGCATATATAGGCCACGGGAAAAATATGGGGGCCAAAAAGGGCAGGTAAACGTATAAAAATAAAACATTAATATCCCCTTTAGTTCCAGCGGCGACGCGCTCTGTCCTCTTCAGCCCACGCCCCCCGGCAGCTCCTGGGCGCACAGCCTGTGACGCGCGTGCGCCCGGGACAGGCAGGGGCGTGATGAGTCATTACATCGCGCCACTTGCCAGCAGCCCGCAGGGGGCCGCGGCAGGTCCTCATGAAATGAGGACCCGGCCCCCCGTTTGGTCCGGACCCGGGGACGGTGACACTGTTGGGGGGCAGGGAGCGCTCGCTCTCTGCCCGCAGAAGCCCTCCGCTGATTGGTCAGCGGCGCACATGTACTGCAGGGCGGGTCGGTGTTTCCAGGCCCATGGCAGCGGCCGGAGCCCGGGAGGTTCGGGGGCCGGGGGTTTTTTGGGGGCCCCGAGCCCCGAAAAAACACCCTGGACGCCCCCCTGTATCGTAAGATTTTGAGTGCAAATCTACTTCCATCAGCAAGGGCATTGAAGATGAAATGTGGCTGGATGTTTCAGCATGACAATGATGCAATGCACACCGCCAGAACAACGAAGAAGGATTTTTGTAAGAAACATTTCAAGCCCGGGAGGGCTTGAAAAAAGGAATTATCCCAATAATTATTGAACTTTAGGTAATTATCCATCGACATAAACAGAAAACCAAAAATGGAACGTATGATACTTGTGTGAATAAAAAATTTTACTTTTATTTCCCCAAATTTAAAATAATTGCGGTGGCATTAAATACATAAATAAAAAATACATATAAGTCCAAAAAGGAAATGCGCATTGATAACTACAACTTTGACGAGTCCTGGGGGCTCCACACCGGTGTAGATCTTAAGCACCGCCCCGAAAAGGGGCGCCCCCAAACCCGGGTATAGGGCTTCCCTAAGACTAAAGCTTACCCTTACGGGTAATCATCAAGCCCCAACATTTTCGACCCCCACAGTCCCTTCAGGGGACAAATAAGTGTTATATAATCTAAAAAAGGAATCAAAAAAAATTCAAAGATTGGGGTATAAACGATAAATCCCCCCAATCTTCCTTCCCCATTTTAACACTTTAGGGGCAGGTTATATGAAACAAATTGCTGCCGGGGTATATTAACCATATCATGTGTATATACAACAGAGGGGGGTTTCAAAAATGGGAACTATCCAATACCCCCCGCACTGCGGATTAAAAAACCCCACAAACCCAAAAGAAAAATGTCATAAAAAAATAGTCTGTAATTACCAACAAGAAATGCATGGAATGAAAGGTCATAAGCGTATGGCTCCAAAAGACACAGGAAAGGGGGCTTGGTGTGCCCCCGTTTGTTTGAATGCACAAGAAAACCTTAAATGTGACGGAAGGCGGATGATTCTAGCCGTGCCGTGGCAACCCGGTCACATGCCTGCTGTCCTCCGTCACTTCCCCCCTTGGGGGCCCGAAGTCCGGGAAAATGACTTCCCCCCCTGAGTGCTGGAATGTGTGACGTGGCTTTTGAGTCAACGAAATTCCGCCCAAATGGGAGTGCGAACGGCCACGCCCTGTTAGGCAAAAAAGGCAAGTAAAGTGCTCGAGCGCGCAAAATTTAAAAACTAATGTGCACACAACAACGGGCCATTCAGAAGGGGGCACGAAAAAAACTCAACCGGACCCCAATGGACGAAATAAAATTAAAATATCTTTTTGGGCATCTCCCGATAATCGGATGAATTAGATAGACAAGATTTAAGTATTTGCACAAATGGGGCCGTGATTAAAAAGAAATAATTTAAAAATTTGAAATACATTTTTAATTTTTTATGGGGGGAATATTAGAAGAAGAGGGTGGGGACATATTGGGCTCAATTTTATGAGAAAAAGGTTTCCTAATAAAACTGGGGGTTTTGAAAGGGTTTCCTGTGGGTACAAAACCCAACCTCTCATATGCTTGCCACCTTATAAAAAAGCAACTAAAATTTTTGTTCATTTAGTCCCTGTGGATATGTAGTTCCTTAAATGTAAATCCAAAAGGGTTTTACGTCAAGGAGATCCATATCAAAATTTCCCCTTTCCCTTTTATTTGGTGTGAGAAATAATTCCCCCAACTTTTTAAAACCCTTGAAACCCCCCATTTACTCCAGTGTGCTGGTATGGAGTGCCTTTTTATTAGAAAGTCCAAAAGGTGTTACCTACCCTTCTCAAATCCCGGTGGTCTTTCCCACATGTCCACCACATGGAATCGAATGCGGGATCATCCTTTTGAACGACATTTTTTGAAAATTTTTAATCATAAATGCTGTCCATTTTAGTACTCCCTGAAAGTTTTTTTTCCAGTTTCTAGATGTGGACGCCTATACACCCTGATTTAAGCAGCCTTTTGGCTGTCTATTTAGCCCCTCAGTCCCTTTGGGGGGTACATAATGACTTCTCACAAGACATCTTGGAGATCTTTCCCTTTCTAAAAATTTATGGTGGGCCAAACCACTTTTTCCTTATTCGGATCCTTTAGAGGGTGTCCCAGTGTTGTTAATATCTTACGGGCTTATTAGAGGCTCATCAAAAAGTTCCTATCAACTTATGATTCCTGGTCAAGTAATCTCTCTTTCTTTTTAGGAGCCAAAGGCATTTTTCTTCCTGCGGAGTGCAGAGTGATATGTTCCTTGAGTTCCCCCCCGGGTACCTCTTTTCCCTGAATCTCTCACACATGTCTTTGGCCTGATGAACAAATTCATTTTTAGAGGAACAATTACGACGCAATCTCAAGAATTGTCCTCGTGGGATTCCCTTCTTCAAAGAATAGGGGTGGCTACTACTCCAGTGCAGGAGTGAATTACATGCCGTCTCTTTGCGATAGATGGAGGTTTTCATAATCTCCCATCATGTCCTTTTGTTACCATCACATCTAGGAAAGCTAATTTAGTGGGATCTATCTCATAGGTGAACTTGAGTCCAATACAGTTTTGGTATAAACTTTGCATGAACTCTATGAACTCCTCTTTTTTCCCACTCCACAGGACAAAGATGTCATCAATATATCTTGTATAGAATGCAATGTTTTCGATGTATTTAAGGGGTTCATCGCAAAGACTATTGTGTCCTCCCACCACCCCAAGTATAAATTAGCATAACTTGGGGCGCAGGATAATTGCCCATGGCGGTTTCCTCTCAATTGATGGTATAATTTCCCATTGAATAGAAAAAATTTTTGTGTGAGAACAAACGTTAAGAGATCCAACACAAATATATTATGTAAATCAAATTGTTGACCCCTCCCTCTAAGAAAATGTTCAGTTGCCTTAATCCCCAGTTCATGTGGAATAGAAGTATAGAGCGACTCCACATCAATGCTTCCCAAGAAGCTGTCTTTGGGTACCATTATGCCATCAATTTTTCTTAAGAAGTCCATGGTATCCCTGGCTTAGCCAGTCTCCAGATCTCAACCCCATAAAAAACATTTGGAGGGAGTTGAAATTCCATGTTGCCCAGTAACAGCTTCAAAACATCACTGCTCTAGAGGAGATCTGCATGGCGGAATGGGCCAACATACCAGCAACAGTGTGTACCAACCTTGAGAAGAAAAAAAGAAAATGTTTGACCTCTGTCACTGCCAAGAAAGGATATATAACAAAGTACTGAGATGAACTTTTGTTATTGACCAAATACTTATTTTCCACCATAATTTGCCAATAAATTCCTTCCAAATCGGACAATGTGGTTTTCGGGATTTGTTTCCTCATTTTGTCTCTCATAGTTGAGGTCTACCTATGATGTCAATTGCAGGCCTCTCTCATCTTTTTAAGTGGAAGAACTTGCACAATTGATGGCTGACTAAATTATTTTTTCCCCACTGTATTTGGTGAATGTTAGAGACATTGTGCTCCTCCACCTTCTGTTTGAGGATGCCCCACAGATGCTTAATAGGGTTTAGGTCTTTATACATGCTTGGCCAGTTAAGCACCTCTAACCTCTTTTTTTTAGGAAGGCAGTGGTCTTCTAGGAGGTGTGTTTGGCGTCCTTATCATGTTGGAATACTGCCCTGTGGCAAAATTCTTTAAGGGATGGGATCATGCTCTGATTCAGATTATCACAGTACATGTTGGTTCCCTCAATGAACTGTAGCTCCCCACAGCCATCAGAACATATGCAACAAAAACCATGACACTCCCACCACCATGTTTGTCTGTAGGCAAAACACACTTGTCTTTGTACTCCTCACCTGATTGGAACCAATCATGCTTGACACCATCTAAGCCATTAATCTATGTCTCTAGTCTGTCTGTTTGCGGGCTTTCTTGTGCATCATCTTTAGGAGAGGCTTCCTTCTGGGATGACATTCATGCAGACTAATTTGATGCAGTGTGTGGAGTATGGCCTGAACACTGACAGGTTAACCCCCCACCCATCTATCGTTTGCAGAAATGCTGGCAAAACTCATGTGTCCATTTTGAAATGACAATCACTAGATATGACGCTGAGCATGTGAAACTCAACTTCCTTTTTCAACAGGAAGACAATTAGTTGTGTATGCCACAAATCTGGCCTTTATGAAATAGTGTGATAAGAAGTCTCATTTGCAGTTTGCAAAAAACTGGGGACACAGCAAGCATGTGAAAGTAAGTGCTCTAGTCAGAAGAAACCAAAATTTAGCTTTTTGGCCTAAATGCCAAATGTTGTGTATTGAGGAAAGCAAACAATGCACATCACTGTGAACATACCATCCTCACTGTGAAGAATGGTGGTATCGGCATCATGCTGTGGAGAGGTTTTGCTTCACCAGGAACTGGGAAGCTGGTCAGGGTAGATGGGAAAATGGGTGGAGCTACAGTTGTGCTCAAAAGTTTACATACCCTGGCAACATTTTTGCTTTCTTGGCCCTTTTCAGAGAATAAGAATAATAACACAAAAACTTTTTTTTTTCCACTCATGGTTAGTGTTTGGCTGAGGCCATTTATTGTCAAACTACTGTGTTTTCTCTTTTTCAATCATAATGACAACCAAAACATCCAAATTACCCTGTTAAAAAGTTTACATACCCAGGTGATTTTGGCCTGATAACATGCATAGAAGTTTGAATGGCTACTAAAGGTAACATCCTCACTAGTGATGAGCGATTACGTTGACTATCGTCATCGGGTCGATAGTCGATATCGGCAATTATCAATAAGATATCCGATAGTTGATAATAGATTATCGCCGATGACCATTAAAGTCTATGGGAGAGGAACAACACCTTCATTCTTACACCCAAACAGGGATGGAGAAGCTGGAATTAACATCCACAACAGCAAACTGTATACGTGCTACATCTTAGGCAAGACAATAAGGTTATAAAAGCCACAGAAAAAAAATCACAGACCCTTCACTATCCCTGTCTTGCACCACAGCTTTACCTTAAACCTGCATGACCCCCACATTTAAAAAGTGCCGGTAGGCAGTATGATTTGAACCATCATTTTACTTGAACTGGACATTGAATATCCCTGTCCTGGTATGCAGCATGAGCCCCAAACCTGCATGACCCCCAGATTTAAAAAGTGCCGCAAAAAGGAGTCTTTCAACCACCATTTTAGTTGAACTGGACATTGACTATACCTGTTCTGTACCACAGTATGACCCTTAAACCTGTCTGAACCCACAGATTAAAAAATGCAAGAAAAAAAGGAGTCTTTGAACCACCATTTTAGTTGAACTGGACATTAACTATATCTGTCCTGTACCGCAGAATGACCATTAAACCTGTCTGACCCACAGATTAAAAAGTGCCGGAAATAGGATTCTTTCAACCACCATTTTAGTTTCCCCTGGACATTGACTTACCGTCCTGGACGCAGAGCCCAAACTGAAACCCCCCACTTTTAAAAAGTGCCGGCAAAGGAGTCTTCAACCACCATTTTAATTTCACTGGACTAGACATCCCTGTCCGGGCCACGCATGACCCCTAAACTGTTTGACCCACAATCACAAAAGCACATGCTTTTTTTTACAGTGACTTCATTTAGTATATTTTTTTGGAAACGAATTTGTTTACAATTTTTTTGGGGAAGTTTTATTTAAGTTTTACATTTCACCATTTTGCTTTTTTATCAAGTGTGTTAACATAAACTACACCCCCCCCGCATTTTTTTAAAGGAACACCTAAGGTTTTTTGCTCTACTTATGCTTTACGGCAAAGGGGGCATATGAAACGCTGGGGTGAATCAGAGGCTTGCCAAAGGCCCGGGCTTGAGAGGTCCTGGACCTTTTTGAGGGGATAAGGAGGAGCGGGGTTTCCGCTGACCGGGGCTGGGGAATCAATCAGCGGACTTCGTGACTGCCCCCCCATTTTTGGGGCGGGCCCGACGACACTCCCCCATCGTCTTCCACCTCGTCCATGATGAGCGTGCAAGCAAATTCTGCTGAAAAAAAACACTTTGGATCCGCAATGTCGTATATCATCATCAACAAGGTGACTTCGTCGTCCTGACTTTGCATCCAGGACTGCGGGCTAAAACAAAGGGACTGCAGGTTTTTGCCGACCCCCGGATTTTTGGGTTTCCGGCTTCTTTCTCCTCCTTGATGGCATCAGTACGGGGGGTCAGAGCAAGAAAATCATCCTCTGGCCTCTTGACTTTTAAAAGCCTTCGACCCCAACCGCATTTTTTCATCAAAAAGGCTTCAGAAAAAGGGGTTATTCACATGGGGGGTACACGATTGACATTTTGGGGTGCTTTATGTTTGGGGCGGATGCTGATGATCTGATGATGACATTTTTGGGCCCTGAGGGGGGGACGAGGAGGTAAGCGCTGGATGCAGGGTTTCATTAACCACGTGAACAGATTTGGGGACGCGTTCGTTAGAATTTACAGGGCCCTGCCCCCCCGATACAGGCCTGACGGTCCGCAAATGACGATCCGCTGGATGCTGTTGTCGCCAGCACTGAAGGAAACACCTTCTCTCGTACCTCACCTCCATGTCCTACCCCCCTCTTTTCCCCTTAAACCCCCTGAATTCGCTCCCTGTTCAGAAAGATAAAAAATTTGAGAAGTATGGAAGAGTTTTGGAAAATCTCCTTAATTAAAAGGACGGGCAAATCTCAGCTATTCTCAATATCCTCAAATCAAAAAAAAAATTGCTGGATTCAATTTACCTGCAAGATGGCCTATTATCAACAAAGCTTGACTGACAAAAGTGAAAAAAAACAACCTGTCTGAAATGGTATACGGGTTTATATAAGGTAGTTTTTGGCATCTATCATTCACCTGTGGTTTGACTACAAAATTGATGTATTCAAATTTACTGCAAAGTAGAATCTCAATCAACAAAGCTTGACTGACCAAAAGTGAATAATAAATACACTTGTATGAAATGTTATACGCGAGATTAATAAAAGGCTATTTTTTGGCACCTTATCAATTCACCTGTGGTGAATACTAAATTGCTGTATTCATAATTTAAAACTGCCAATAGGTCTATATCAAAAGATTGTACTGTCCAAAAAGTGAAAAAAACATACTGTCTGAAATGTATACGGGATATTATAAAGGTATTTTTTGGCACTATCAAATTCACTGTAGTGACAACAAAAATAGCTGATTCAAATTTACTGCAAAGTAGCTCTATGTAACTAAGCTTGTCTGCACAAAAGTGAAATATAAAAACACCTGTCTGAAATGTATGAAGGGATAATAAAAGGTATTTGGCACACTATCAATTCAAACCTGTGGTGACTACAAAAATTGCTATGATTCATATTTAACTGCCAAAGTAGATTCTATCAACAAAGGCGTTGGACTGACCAAAAGTGAAAAAAACACCTGTCTTGAAATGTATAACCGGATAATCAAAAGGTATTTTTGGGCTCACTATATATTCTACAGTGGTGGATACAAAATACTGTATTCAAAATTTAAGTGCAATAGTAGTTCTAATTCAAACAAAGCTTTTGACTGACCAAAGTGAAAAAAAACACCCTGTCTGAAAATGTATATACTGAATATTAAAAGGTACTTCTTTGGCTCCTATCAGTTACACCTATGGTGACTACTAAGTTGCTGATTCAATTTAAATTGCAGTGGCTCTATCAAACAGCTGGCCTGCGCCACCCACAAAGTGATAAATAACACGTATCTGAAATGTATCCGGGATAATAAAAGGTATTTTTTGGCTCCTATCGATTCACAGGTGGTGATACAAATTGCTGAATTAACAATTTGACTGCAAACGTAGATCTTTCTCACTCACAGCTTGATGACAAAAGTGTAAAAAAACTCTGTTTCTGAAATGTATTTCGGGATACTTAAAGGTTTTTTGTTGACACCTATCAGTATACATGTGGTGACTACAAAGTAGCTGGATTAAAAGCAACTGCAAGGTGGCGTATCTCAAATGCTGGCCTGCGCCCCCAAAGTGAAAAAAACTCGTATCTGAAAATGTATACGGGTTAATAAAGGTATTTTTTGCTACCTATCAAACCTGTGGTGACCTACAAATTGCTGGATCTCAAATTTTAACGTGCCAAAGGTGGCTATAATCAAAAGTGGAATGGGCTAAAATTGAAAAGAACACCTCTCTGAAATGCATTACTTGATAATAAAAGTGGAGTTTTGCACTAACAAATAGACTGCGTTACTAGAAAAATGTTCTGTATTCTATATAAGGGCAATGCAATGTCCTAAAACAAAGTTTTGGATGTACTATATCCAGTATCCTTTAAGAGACTTGTCTGTCTTCGCCGCGGGGCCCCCACCCCCGCTCCTCCCCCGTGACTTTTCAGCGGGTAGATGTCCTTTAAAACTTATCTGCCTAACTACCTAATATCTGAAAATCTCTATCTAACTAACTTATAAGGATAAAAGCTAAAATGTAGAGTGTCTTCTGTAAAAAAAATAGAAATCATTTTGTGAGCTGTTTGCTGAAGCTGTTTGGAAAGAGGCAGTAGCGCACGTCCTACTGCTATTGAAGATCGCTGAACACATGATCATGAACTAGGAAGCGGCTAGTTTATTGTAAAACGAGGTCATGGATTTTTCAACCAACGCAACCATACACATCCCCTGTCATGACGATCGGAAAAACTTGCTCACCTGCTCTATTTGATAAGCTGATTTGCTGGCCGCCAAAATGACAGGAAATGATGGCAGACGACGGAAAAATGGCGCGATTTTAATAGATTATGCACAGATTTTAACACTAAATTATGCGTGATCTAAAAAATTGATCAACGTAAAATACGTGCCGATTTCAACTTTGTCGATAATATCGACACAACACTAATCCTCACTTTCGTAACCTGTTTGCTTGTGATCAGCTGCATAAAAGCTGTGTGAGTTTCTGGATGACAGATGACTCTTGCATCTTTTTCTCAGCCACTGACCATTCTGGAGTGTGAGTCATAGGGATAGCCAAAAGAATTGTCACACAGCATCTACGGGAAGGTAGTGAAATGATATAAAAACTGGAAAGGGATACAAAAAAGATATCAAGGACTTGATAACTGACAGTCAGCAGTGTTCAAAGCTCTTGAGTTTAAAAAAAAAACCATAAAAAAATATAATGAAAATCAGGGGCTCTGTAAAAAAACCAAAATCATGATCATTTTCAGTCTCAAATGCCAAGAACATTGTTCAGGATGCAAAGAAAATCTCACTAAATAACATTACGCATTGAAATACAGATTCTCTGAAAACTCGCTGTGTGGCCTGTTTCAACGATGACTGAAGAAAAAGGGTGCATGGATCGATTTGCCGAGAAAGCCACATTACTGCACAAATGTCACAAAGTATCTTGGTCTACAATACGCCAAAACAGCACAAAGTAGAGTCAAAAACTTCTGGAACAAGGTCTTTTGGAGTGATGAGACCAAAATCAAAAACTTTTCAGCACAAACCAGAAACGTTTCATTTTGGAGAGGTGTCACAAGGGCCTATGAGTGACCAGGACACCATTCCTTACTGTTATAGCACAGAGGTGAATCACTTATGTTTTGCTGGTTTGTGCTGTAGTGTTGAGCGATTATTATCGGACAAAGTTGAATATCGGGCACAGTTTTATATGTCTGATTGAAAATTTTAGATCATGTCCGATAATTTTGGTTAAAAACTGTGACATCATCTATTAATATCGCCGGCCATATTCAGGCACTTCCTGTTCATTTTGGAGGGCCTGCAAATCAGCTTTCGAATAGGCAGGTGAGATGGGTGTGCATACTCATGTCTGGGAGGTGTATGGTTCGTGATTGGTGGAAACAATCACTGACCCTTGTATTACAGTAGAACAGCCCTGCCTGATCATGATACAGTGTCTGTCAGGTTTTCTTGTGCTGATAGGACGTTCGCGCTAAATGCCTGTGGCCAAACAGCTCAGCAAAAATTATTATCATTTCTTCACTGAGAAAGCTCTACTGTTAGACTGTGATAATTACAAACTTTAGTTACATTATATATTTGGCGTTGAAAAAGACGGTTTATTTTTGTCAGCACACAGCAAAACAACGCTTAATTAACCCTGGATGTAAAAATTCGGCGCCAAAGAATTGAGGCCGCACATAATATAGTAGCTTTGTTAGCGTTTTTACATTGCGTGTCTGTTTTTTCGCCACACACAAGTGATACAGTTGTAACTAGGCCTTTGCTTGTGAATTAGGTACAATTAAAAATATATATATATTTGCGTTGATAAAAAGCAACGGTTTTATTATTTTTGTCAGCACACCAGCAACAAAACAACGTGTAATTAACCCCTGGTTGCTAAAGTTGCGCAAAGAATTGAGCGCAACAAACTTGTTGGTGTTACTATTGCGTGTTTTCTAACGCCACACAACTAGACGATACAGTTGTAATTTGCCTTTTGCTTGTGAATTATGGCTAACCATAAAAAAAAATATATATCTTTGGCGTTGAAAAAGGAAGGTTTATTTTGTAGCACACCTGCAAAAACAAACGTTAATTACCCCTGGATGTTAAATTGCGCATAGAATTGAGCCGCACAAACTAGTAGGATAGGCTTTGTAGCGTGTTAAATTGCGTGTTTCTCTACGCCAAACAAACAAGAGGGATACATTTGTCATTAGCCTTTGTTGTGAATTTACGGACTATCCAAAAAAAAATTATTATATTGGCGTTGAAAAAGACGGTTTATTTTGTCAGCACTACCAGCCAAAAACACGCTTAAATTTTACACCCACTTGGATGTAAAATGCGCCAAAGATTGAGCCGCCACAAATACTGAATAGCGTGTTTGTTAAAATTTGCGTGTTTTCTACGGCCACTACAACAAGTGTTCACTAGTTGGTAATTAGCCTTTTGCTTTGTGGAATTTAGGCTTACCAAAAAAATTTATTTATATTTGGAGCGGTTGAAAAAGACGGTTTATTTTTGTCAGCCACACCAGACCACAAACTACGCTTAATTTAACACTGGATGTAAATTGCGCCAAAGAATTGAGAAGCACAAACAAGTAGACGTCGTTACATTGCGTTTGTTTTCTACGCACACAAACAAGAGATAAAGTTGTAATTACGCCTTGGCTGTGAATTAGGCTACCAAAAAAAATAAATATATAATAATGTGGCGTTGAAAAAGCGGTTTCTTTTTGTAGCTCACCAGCAATATCAACGCTTATTATCCCCTGGATTGTAAATTGCGCCTAAGAATTCCGAGACCGCACAAAACTAGTAAGCTTTGTAGCGTGTTACAATTGCGTGTTTTCTAAGCCACACACAACGAGATACAGTTGTTATTAGCCTTTGCTTGTGAATTAGGTACCAAAAAAACTATATATAATTTTGGCGTTGAAAAAGACGGGTTTATTTTTGTCAGCAACCTGCAAAACAACCGCTCTTAATTAAACCCTTGGATGTAATTCTGCGCCAAAGATTGAGCCGCACATAATAGTAGCTTTGTAGCGGTTAACAATTGCGGTTTTCTATACGCACACACAAGAGATACAGTTGTAATTAGCTTTGCTTGGTGAATTAGGCTACCAAAAAAAATATTATTAATTTGGCGTGAAAAAGACGGCTTTATTTTTGTGCCACACCAGCAAAATCAACGCTTTGTTAACCCCTGGATGTAAATTGCGCCAAAGATTGGAAGCCGCTCAAATAGATAGCGTGTTTTACACTTGTGTGTTTCTACAGCCAACACAAAGAGATACAGTTGTAATTAGACTTTTGCATTGAATTAGCTACCAAAAAAAATTTATTTATTTGGGTTGAAAAAGACGGTTTATTTGTGTTATCAGCACACCTGCAAAACAACGCTTTAGTAAACCCCTGGATGAAAATTGCGCAAAAGATATTGAGAGCCGCACACAAACTTAGTACGCTTTGTAGGTGGTACAATTGAGTGTTTTCTACGGACACACAACAGAGCTTTTTACAGTGGTACATTTGCCTTTGCTTGTGAATTAGGGTACCAAAAAAATATATATTTATTTGCGTTGAAAAAAAAGACGTTTTATTTTTGTCAGCTACACCAGCAAAACAAAAGCTTAATTAACCCCAGGATGTAAATTGAGCCCCCCCCAAAAGAATTGAGCCCGCACAAACTAAATATGCTTTGTAAGCGGTTACAAGTGATGTTTTCTACGGCCACCCAACATCATGAGATACAGTTGTAATTAAGAATTTGTTGTGAATTTGGCTACCATAAAAAAATAATATATATTTGGCGTGAAAAAAGACGGTTTATTTTTGTCAGCAACTACCAGCAAAACAACGCTTAATTAACCACGCTGGAGGTAAATCTGCGCCAAGAATTGAGCCGCACAAACTAGTAGCGTGTTACACATTGCGTGTTTTTACGCCCACACAACAACGAGATACATTTGTATTTTAGCCTTTGTTGTGAATTAGGCTACCAAAAAAAATTTTATATATATTTGGCGTTGAAATAGTCGGTTTATTTTTTGTCAAGCACACCGCAAACACTCGCTTAATTACCCATGGATGTAAATTGCGCAACAGAATTGCGCCGCCACAATATAGTGAGTGTGTTACAATTGCGTGTTTTTACGCAAACAACAAGAGATACAGTTTGTTATTGCTTTTGCTTGTTGAATTTGGTACCAAAAACAATATATATATTTTGGGCTGTGAAAAAGTTCGGTTTTTTTTTGTCAGTCACCCAGCAAAACACGCTTAATTTACCCCTGGATGTTAAATAGCGACCAAAGTAATTGAGCCGCACAATAGTAGCTTTGTAGCGTTGTCTACAATTTGCGTGTTTTCTACGCCACCCAACAAGAGATACAGTTGTATTTAGCCTTTGCTAGAGTGAAATTAGGCTACCAAAAAAAAATAGAAAATGAATTATATATTTTGGCGTTGAAAAAGACGGTTTTATTTTGTAAGCAATCCATATAGCAAAACAACGATTATTAACCTGGATGTAAATGCGCCAACGAATTGAGCCGCACAATCTAGTTCTTTGTAGGTGTTACAATTGCATGTTTTCTACGCCTCACCAACAGAGATACACTTGTAATTAGCACACTTTGTTGTGATATTAGGCTACCAAAAAATTAAATTATATTATTTGTGGAGATTGAAAAAAGAGGTTTATTTTTGTCAGAACTCTGCAAACAACGCTTAATTAACCCTCCTGGATGCTAATTTGCGCCAAAGAAATTGAGCCGCACAAACTTGTAGCCACGTGGTTACAATTGGCGTGTTTTCTACGCACTATCAACAAGAGATACAGTTGTAATAGCCTTTCGCTTGTGGATTCAGGACTACCTAAATTAATATATATATTTGGCGTTGAAGAAAGACGGTTTATTTTTGTCAGCAGCACCAGCAAAACAATCGCTTATTAACCCCTGGGATGAAATTGCGACAAAGAATTGGAGCCGCACAAATAGTAGCTTTGTAGCGTTGTTATCATTTGCGTGTTTTCTACGCCACTAAACAAGAGATATCAGTTGTAATTAGCCCTTTGCTTGTGATTTAGGATACCAAAAAAAAACTATATAATATTATATTTGGCGTTGAAAAAGAGGTTTATTTTTGTCAGCAAACCAGAAAAACAAAAGCTTAATTAAACCCCTGGATGTGAATTGCGCCAAGAATTGAGCGCACAAACTAAGTAATAGATTTTGTAGATGTTACAATTGCGGATTTCTACGCCACACACAAGAGATTCAGTTGTAATTAGCCTTTTCTTCGTGGAAATAGGCTACCAAAAAAAAAATTTTATATTGGCGTGAAAAAGACGGTTTATTTTTGGCAGAACACCAGCAATACAAGCTTATATTAACCACATGGATGTAATTTGCGCAAAGATTGAGCAGCACCAAACTAGTAGAGTGTTAACACTTGGTGTATTCTACGCCAAACAACATGTAGTTACCAGTTGTAATTAGCTTTTGCTTGTGATTTTGGCTTCCTAAAAAATAATTATATATATTTGGCGTGAAAAAGACGGTTTATTTTGTCAAGCACACCAGCAAATACACACGCTTAACATTAACCCACTGGGATGTAATATTGCGCCATTAAGAATGAGCCGCACAAACTTAAAGTAAGCGTGTTATCATTTGCGTGTTTTCACGCCACACAACAAGAGATTCTGTTTGTAAATTTGCATTTGCTTGTGAATTAGTCTACCAAAAAAAAATATATATATCTTGGCCGTTGATCAAAGACGAGTTTTTGTTGTCAGCTACAGCCAAAACCAAAAGACTTATATATCCCTGGATGCTAAAATTAGCGCCAAAGAATTGAGCCGCACAATCTTGTAGCTTTGTAGCGTTGTTACAATTGCGTAGTTTTTCTACGCAAACAACACGAGGATACAGTTGTAATCTAGCCTTTGCTTGTGAAATTAGGCTACCAAAAAAACATTATATATATTTGGCGTGAAAAAGACGGTTATTTTTGTCAGACTACACAGCAAAACAACGCTTAATTAACCCCTGATGTGTATAAATTTGCGCCAAAGAAATTGAGCCGCTCTAATTATAGCTTTGTAGGTGTTACAAATTGCGTGTTATTCTACGCCACACAAACAAGAGTTTCAGTTGTAATTAGCCTTTGCTTGTGAATTAGGCTACCAAAAACAAAATATTATATATTTGGCGTTGATAAAAGAGGTTTATTTTTGTCAGCACACCAGCCCACAAAACAAACGCTTAATTAACCCTGGATGTAAATTGCGCAAGAATTGAGCCGCACAAAGTTGGTAGACTTTGTAGCGTGTTACAATTGAGTGTTTTCTAAGCCACACATAAACAAGAGATACAAGTTGTAATTAGCCTTTGCTTGTGAATTGGCACTACGAAAAATAAAAATATTTATATTTGGCGTTGATAAAAGACGGTTTATTTTCTGTCAGCACACACACAGCAATAACAATGACTTAATTAACCACTGGATGTATTATTGCGCCAAAGAATTGAGACCGAACACAACTATTAGCGTGTTATCAATTTGCGTCCGTTTTCTACGCAAACCACAACAGGAGATACAGTTGTTAATTAGCACTGTTGCTTAGTGAATATCGGCTACAAATAAAAAAAAATATATATATTGGGCGTTGAAAACACGAAGGTTGATTTTTGTCAGCACCACCAGAAAAACAAAAATCGCTTAATTTACCCCTGGATGTAAAATTGCAGCAAAAAGATTTGAGCCCGCATAAATCTAGAGCTTGGTAGACGTGTTTCAATTGCGTGTTTTCTACGCTCTCACACAAAGAGGTACACAGTTTGTAAGTAGCCTTTGGTTGGAATTAGGATACCACAAACAAAATAATAATATTATATTTGGCGTTGATAAAAGAGTTTTATTTTGTCAGCACACCAGCAAACAACGGACTTAATTAAAACACCTGATGCTATATTGCGCCAAAGAATTGAGCACGCACAAAAACTAGTTGACGTGTATACAATTGGTGTTTTCAGCCCACACAAACAAGAGATACAATTGTAATTAGCCTTTGCTTTTGAACTTAGGCTACCAAAAAAAAAATATATATATTTGGCGTTTGAAATAGACGGTGTATTTTTGTCTGACACCAGCAAACAACGCTTAATTAACCGCTGGATGTAAATTGCGCCCACAAGAAATTGAGCCGCACATAACTTAGTAGCGTGGTACAAATTGTGTGTATTATACGCCCACAACAAAAAGAGAACTGTGTTATTAGCCTTTCGCCTTGTGAATTAGGCTAACCAAAAATAAATAATATATATTTGGCGTTGTAAAAAGTCGGTTATTTTTGTCAGCACACCAGCAAAACAAAGCGTTAATTTAAACCCCTGGATGTAAATTGCGCAAAGAATTGAGTCGCACAAACTAGTTAGCATTTGTTGCGGTTACAATTGCGTGTTTTCGTCGCAACACAACATGAGATACAGTTGTAATTTGGCGTTTGCTTGTGAATTGGATACCAAAAAAAATATATAATATATATTTGGCGTTGAAAAAAGACGGTTTATTTTTGTCCAGCACAACCAGACAAAATTACAACGCTTAATTAACACCCGTGGATGTAAATTGCGGCCAAAGAATGAGCCGCACAACTTAGTAGCGTGTATACAATTGCTCGTGTTTTACTTCGCCACACAAAAAGAGATTCAGTGGTATATTAGCCTTTGCTTGATGAATCTAGGCTACCAAAATAATATATATATATTTTGGCGTTGAAAAAGAAGGTTTATTTTTTGTCAGCACTCCAGGACTATAACTATCAGCTTAATTAAACACCTGGATGTAAATTCGCACAACGAATTGTGCCGCACATAACTAATGTAGCGTGTTCAAGTTGCGTGTTTTCTAACAGCACACACAACAAGAGATAAGTTGTATGTAGCCTTTGCTTGTGAAATAGGCTACCAAAAAAAATTATATATATTTGGCGTTGAAAAAGACGGTTTAGTTTTTTGTCAGCACACCTAGCAATACAACGCTTAATTAACCCCTGGAATGTAAATTGGCAAATACGAATTCAGCTAGCAAAACAAATGAAGTGGTATTTGTATTGTAAAAACGCTGTTTCACATTTAAATGAATTACAACAGGAATGGCTTAGATGCACACTTGGATATTGATTCGTATATATGCTGCTGCAGTGGCTAACGCTCCCACCCTGGATTCAGAATCCAATACCCCAAAAATCAGAAATTAAACATTCAGAGAACAGTCTCTGAGGACAAACGCGGAGACACCCCACAGAAATCGCTGTATAAAAATCCAGTTCTTCAGGAAAGCGATATCACCCGCTGCAGCACCTTCCTGTCAGTTCAGTGAGTGGTGTGTGGAGATAGCTACCAGCGGCGCGTCGGTGCTTATATATGCTAAGGTGACGTCACAGAAATCCGACGGTCATAACACTGATTGGCTTCATCTCTGAGACACCAAAGGTCCATGCAGGTATGCATTACTTCTCCAGGAGTGCTTTGCCCCATGTAGCGCCATGTGCTCGACGCCTTTTTATCATTCACAAAAGGCACACCTTCGTCTCACGTAGTACCCCAAAGTTCGACTTCGTCGACACGAAGTTTTCCTGAATTTTAAACGAATTCCACTTGTTAGAATCAATTCGGCCCATCTCTTGTTATAGGCAATCCTTGAAGAGATTGGTTTTCAGATGCTTTTGAGGATGCTGAGAGTGGGAGGACGGAGGTCTGATGTGTTGGGGCAAGTGAGTTCCGAGTATGGGGGAAGCACGGGAGAAGTCTTGGAGACGTTTATGTGAGGAGTTGGACAACGGGGAGAGAGCGTGAAGAAGGTCCTGTGAGCGAGCGGAGATTGCAGAGAGGGGGATATCTGGTGATTACGGCAGATATGTATGGAGGGGAGAGGTTATGGAGAGCATTGTAGGTCTAAGGTTATTACTTGTAACAGGATTCGCTGGGCAATGGGAAGCCAGTGAAGGGTATTTTGGACAGAGGGAGAGGCCAGGGGACGAAAGTTAGCGAGGAGAGTGGTGATAAGACGGGACAGCCAGAGTTAAGGATGGATTGGCAGGGAGCGAGGGTGCTAGACTGGGTGGCCGTGGGAATGATGTTGCAGAGTAGCAATGGCGTGATGATGACGAGGACATGGACCGAGGCATTTTTTGTGCTTTCTGAAGTTAAGGGGACATGACATAACGGATGCGTGGAGATGTTTTTCAGGTGAGGCGTGAGGCGCGAGGTGAGGCTTGGATGTGGGGCTTGAAGGACAGATTGGAGTCAAGGGTTAGCCCAGCATCGGACTTGTGGAGCTGGTGAGAGAGTGAGCCATTGACTGTGATAGAGTGATAGGTGGAGGATGGAGTGGGACGGTGGGAAGATTTTGAATTCAGTTTTCCTCGTTTAGTTTTTGGAGACGGGAGGAGAAGAGGAGGATTATGGAACGGACAGGACAGTCAGGGAGTCCGGGCAGAGAAGAGATTGCGATATTGGGCGGAGAATGTGAGTTATGTATCGTCTGCATAGACTAGGTGGTATGAACTCTCATGCGATTGCTATTAGTTTGACCAGACAATAGTGTAGATAGAAAAGAGTAGTGGGTCACGGACTGACCCCTGGGGGACCTAACCAGAGAAGCAGCAAGAGGAGGAGGTGGTGCGTGAGGTGAGAGACGTGGAATGTCGCTCGATCAGCTGAGGTAGGTGGAGATCCAGGAGAAAGGCCAAGTCCAGTGATGCGAGGGTGGCACGAGGTTAGTATGCGGATTGTGAGTGGTCGTCAGCAGTTGTCAAAGGAGAGGATAAGGTATAAAGGAGACAGCACAGTAGTTGTGGCGTGAGGGCTTTGGAGTTGCTCTAGGTGTTTGTGACTTTGGTGTAGGGTGGTTTCTGTAGAGTGGTAGGGGGCGGAAGCCTGATTGGAGCGGGTCAAGGAGAGAGTTGGTGGAGAGATGGGAGGATATAAAAGGTTGAAGATTGACGTGTTTGCTATTGGAGTTTAGAGGCAAATGGAAGCAGATGAGATGGGCGATAGTTGGGACAGACAGAGGGGTAATGACGATGGGTTTTCTTTGAGGATGGGTGTGATGGTCGCATGTTTTAAAGGCGGTCGAAAGATGTCCTGAGGTTAGCGATAGATTGAAGTGATGGATCGCGAGGGTGGGTTGATAACCAGCACTAAGGTCCAGGGGATAGAAGGTGGGATGGCAGTGGGGTCATGAATAAAGGTAGGTGGGGTTGGATTGGGACAGTAGAGAGAGGAGAGCTTGGTCATTGAGTCGGTAACGTAGAGAACGGTAAGATAGGGGGGAACTAGTGATGACCAGTGTAGAGGTTGGGGATGGTGGGCACTGCAAGGAATAGTGATAGACAGAGGTGACTGTTTTTTTCTGGGGTGAAGCTTTGTACTGTGAGTATTGATTTAGTTAGGAAGTGAGTGGTGAAAAGTCATTCTGGTGAAAGGAGAGATGGGGGAGGGGGTGAAGGTCGGACGGAGGCAGAGCGTTGAAGGTTTTGAACAGTTGTCTGGGGTTGTGAGACGGGCGAGGATATGAGATGGTGAAGTAGTTACTGTTTGGATAGATGCGAGTTGCATGATTTAAATGTATGCAGTGATTGTTTGTTAATAAGGTTTGAACGTCATGCAGTGGATACGCGAGTTTTCTTCCGAGTGGCGTTCAGCACTTAGAAGCTGCACTCGCAGCCGTTTTGGGGCATGAGTCTGTGTGCCCAGGGTTGTCTGTTGATTTTGCGGGTTTCTTGTTGTGGTATATGGAGGGGGGCACGATCAGCATCAAGAAAGTGGACGGTGATTGTGTGGAAGTGCAATGTGGTGGTCTGCAATTACAGGGTCAGTAAAGGAGCAATGGTAGAGAGGGGGGAAAGAGATTCAGAGAAGAGTGCAGGGGTTATGTGCTGTAGCGATTTTACGGTGGGTAGCCCAGCTAGATTTGGCGGGCAGGGGGGGCAGGAAGGTTTTCAGGTGGGTGGAAAAATTGGTGGAGAAATGTGAGCAGGTCTGTGGTCAGAGATGGGTAAAGGAGAGATTTGAGCGTGTTTGAATAGAGGGAAGAAGGTGGGTGAAGACGAGGTCCAGTGTAGTGTCTATTTTATGAGTGGCTCCATGAGGTCCACTGGGGTGAGTCGAATAGAAGGAAGAGAGAGTGACAAGGAGTTTGTTCGTAGAGTGGGCAGGGGTGTCGATTGGGATGTTGAAAATTCACCCCTGTTTATAGGGGACGATAGTGGTAAATACAAAGTGGGTCTTTGAACTAAACTTGACTGTGCAAAAGTGAAAAGCATGTAATTAAATTGTGTACTGATAATAATAGGTGGTTTTTGCCCCTATGAAATACAACAGCAATTACTAGCAAATTTCTGTATGGTAATATAAGTACAAGATGGGTCTTTCAACAAAAATAGCCATTTCAATGCAGATTCAAAGCAGTCTGGACTGCAAAATATACACTCTCCTTTCAAAAGCCTGCCTGCCTGTCTGCCTGGGTTTGCCCGCATCCCCTCCCCCCAAAATGACAGAAAGCGCCGAAAATGGCGCGATATTAATAAATTATGCACAGATTCTCACCTAAATTATCGCGTGATCGGAAAATTCCGATCAACATAAAAACCTTGCCGATTTCAACTTTGTCGATTATAATCGCTCAACACTAGTCTTCACGGGTTATTATGTATAAAACATTGTCACGTGTGGCACCGCGGGCCATGGGTGTACCCGTGGTCTCTCCTCTGGGTCCCTGCCGGGGTCGGGTAGCTCCGCTGGCCTCGGGACGGTCTGCGTGCGCACTCGCTTTCCTGACTGCGCTCCTGTCCCGTCTGCTTCCCCTGCCGGTCGGTGCTCGCGTTCATGTAAATTTAAAAGGCCAGCGGGCCAGCAATTGGATGATTGCCGGGTGCTGACACTATATATTGGTTTTTGCCACGTCATTTCCCTGCTGTATCTTTGTTGCTCCTGAGCCTTAGAGAAAGCGTTGTCATGTATTTCGTCTTGCCGTGTTCCCGACTTCTGCCTACGTTTCTTGACTCTGAACCTTCGCTACCTGCCCTGACCTGCCTGCCTTGCCTCGACTACGGTTCTCGTGTTACGATTTGGTACCTCATTGCACCTCGGCCGCCACCGCAGGGTTAACGACTTGGTAGGACTCCCGACGCAGCAAGTCCATCCCGCTTTGTGGCGGGCTCTGGTGAAAACTGGGACCAGCTTAGATTCCGCTCCCTGGTGTTGCTGTTACTATCGCTTGCGAAGGGTCCAGCGGATCCACCTCCCTGGCCGCTACAAATATCACTCATGGCAAATAGGAATTACACAGAAGTAAGTTCAGTCATAAGTAACAAAGCCTTTGTCAAGTAACATCTGTAACAGTATTAATACTGTGTGTACCAAACAGTAATCATACACAATGTAACAGTGGAGGGAAGAGAAAAGAAGAATAAGGATGGATGGGGGAATGGGAATAAATATGAAAAGTAAAGTCATGAGAATAGAGAAGAAGAGGAAAGTCAGGAAAAAAGGCACCAAAAAAAGGATATGAGGTAAATAGGGTGAGAGGGCAAAATGAAAGATAGCTAAGAAGAGAGTGGAATAAGGATAAGCTGAGTAACGTAAGGTAGAAGTGTGAACTGAGGTTCAGTCAGACTAAAATTGGGGTGAAGAGAAGATGAATAAACCAAGAATACTGCATTTAGGAAGAAAAATGGGGAGTGCAGATGACCATAAAGTTGGAACGGTGTTAAAGAAACTAAAAAAAAAGGCAAAACAGATAATTGGACAGGTGAGTGAGTTGAAAGATGTAAACCAATAGTAAATGTGAGCAGAAGGAAGTAGGAAGAAGGTGAGAGAGTCGGTGGTAAATATTAATAGGATGCTGACCTGAGGTGCTGAGGAGCATGGGATACCAGTAAAAGATTTTAACCATCCTCAGGAGTGCTGTGAGCCCAGTAGGAGTTGGGTGAGAAAGACTGGCATTCGGAAAGATATAAGGGCATCAGGCATCAGAATGGGCAATGTACATAGACTAATGTGTAGTGAAAACTGAGCTGACAGAAATAAAGTGTAGAGCAGCCTTGAGGGTGTCAAAAGAAGCAAATGATTGCAAAGGTAAAAGAAAGAGCTGAAAAGCGCAAGAGACTGTATAGGGTAGGAAGTAGGAGTGAAAATATAATGGAGATAACGGTGACTGGGAGTATGTTGTGGGAATAGAGAAAAAACACATGTCACTGGCCTCAGCCAACTTTATTTCCTCTTCAGGCACAGGTTACTTAGAACCAAACAAAAACAAACAAAATTCTTGGCCATCCAACCACAAGCTATACAGGTAGATTTACTCTCTACCATGGTCTGGACCAGGTGTCTAGCCCCACAAATCCACTCTGGACGGTCTCCTAATGACAACTTCTGGCTTCCCTCAAGGCTGGGAGCAAGATCCTTCCCCTCTCTGGCTCCACTGTTGATCCAAAACTCAGGCAGCAAACCACACCCACTGATTACCAGTAGTAACTGGCTTTTTATAGGCCTCCACAGACCTGCACAAAACCTGTACTGGAACATGGTGAGTAGGCATCCACCCAACACGTTGCCTGCTCCCGATAAGCACCAACCCAGAACAGCCAAACTAACTATACACAGCTGGTAACTGCTTACTGTGGCTGACAACATATATGGCTGGCTCCTACCCCACCAAGGTCAGGTAACCTTGGTGACGTGTTGCTTGCAGGTATCCTGCTTTACTGCACTTAGTGGCAGAAACATACAGTTAGATCGATAAATATTTGGACACTGACACAAATTTGTTTTTTTTGTATCTGTTTACTGAAGCATACAGCATTCAAATTATAGTGATATAATGGACATGGACATGAAGTCCAGACTTTCAGATTTCATTTGAGGGTATCCACATTAATATTGCTAGGCCTTTACTGCAGTGGTTATCAGTTGCTGTTTGTTTGTGGGTCTTTCTGTCTGAAGTTTAGTCTTCAACAAGTGAAATGCATGCTCACTTGGTTTGAGATCAGGAGACTTGGCCATTCAAGAATATTCCAATTATTTGCTTTAATAAACTCCGGGGTTGCTTTGGCTTTATGTTTTGGATCATTATTCATCTGTATTATGAAATGCTGACCATTCAGGTTGGATGTATTTGGCTGGATTTGAGCTCACAGTATGGGCCACATGTTTGAAAACTGTCTACGTTTTAAACTCTCTTTGTTGTCCATAGCAATCAATCAGAACGCCCCTTTCATTTTTTCAGATCACTACATGAAATGAAAAGGGTGCTCTGATTGGTTGCTATGGGCAACAAAGTAAGTTTTAGACCTAGACAGTTTTCATATATGTGGCTCTATGTCTCAGAATACTCTCCAGGATGTAGGCGAACTTTGAAGAAATTGTGTAACAAATTTTACGGTGCTTTTTTTTCCAGGATTCCTTGTAAAAATTAAACATTTTCAGATTGTTTAATTTTCACAGTTTAACTGTAAAAAAATTTATGAAACATCTGTGGAGTAAATATACTCACTGCACTCATGGACATATTCCTAAGGGGTGTAGTGTCCAATGAGGGATGTCTTTAGGGGTGTACGCAAACCTGTAATGGTGCCTAAATGGTTTGCTGTCAATTGACATATCTTTATACTTTCTAGTGGACTTTTCCAAAAATCATGGTGGACTTGCATTGTCCAAGAGTCACAGCATGTATGTACAAACAATCAATGTTTTTCTTCCTTCATAATAATGTTTTTTGTAGTGAGTGCCACCATGCTACCCAAATTTCTTGCTTTACACACAAACCTGGGATTTCTTGGTAAATGCTCTCCCACCGCTTTATCCTGTCTTAAAAAGGTCCAATGTTTCTGAATGATCCTTTTGAAAACTTTTGCCAGGGCATTATATTGAGATATAATTGGAAATGTCATAATTTTTTGCTCTATATTAGTCTCTTTCATTACACAAGTTTTTTCGTTTTTCTTGCATCAGTCTATTTTGGTATGTTTTTTTTTTTTATTTCTTTTTAATTTTTTCAATATCTTTTAGATTATACCCTCTTGCATAAAATTGATTGCTTAAATATTTGGCCTCCCTGTCATAGTCTTCTTCTTGTGTGCAATTTCTTCGGATCCTTAAAACAATGGCCTATTGGGATGGTAGAGACCCACCTAGGAAGGTGGCAGCTGATATATGAATGAAACTATTTGTGTCTGTTATTTTTCAAATAACTTTTAGTTTGGATTACATTTTGGTCTATATAAATGGTAATATCAAGAAAATTGATAGATAGCTTATTCACTTCAGAATTGAAATGAAGAAAAAAATTATTGTTAATTTCTCTTAAAAATAAACTAATGAGGGAAGTTCCATCCATATCAAAAACATCATTAAAAATCTTTCCACAATATTATGTTTAAAGGAGGGGCGAATGATTCTAACAAGGGAATTTGTTTAGAATTTCAGGAAAACTTCGGTTGGGAAACGAAGTCGAATTTGGGGGTTTTCTTGGGGAACGAAGTGTGCTTTTGTTTGATAAAAGGGCGCGAGCAAGGGTACATGGGGCAAAGCAAATGGGGGGAAAAGGCTTAGCCTATACATGTGCAGAGGTGAAGCCAATCAGAGACCGGGGGGATTCTGTGAGTCCCGCATTTTTAAAAAGCCCGGGGCGCGACGGGGGAGCCCACCCTCTCACTGTCTGATCAGGAAGGTGCTGCCGGGCTGATACCCTTATGAAGATTATTTTTTAAGCGATTTCTGTGGGGTGTCTCAGTTGTTCAAGCCCTTTTTCTCTTTTAATGTTCTTTTTAATTTTTTGGGTATTGGATCTGAAATCCAGTGGCGTCCACTGCAGCTGCTATAATTCAATATCCAAGGGATCTAAAGCCAGTTTGTTGTATTCATTTAAAGAAACAGCTTTTTTTTACAATACAAATACCACTTCATTTTTGGCTTCAATTCTTGCCAATTTCATCCGGGGGTTAATTTAAAGGGTTTTGTTTGCGGTGGCTGCCCCCCAAAAACCGTCTTTTTTCAACGCCAAAATATAAAATTTTTTCTTACCCTAATTCACAAGCAAAGGTTAATTAAATGATCTCTTTTGTGTGGCGTAGAAAACACGCAATTGTAACCGTAAAAAGCACTTTTTGTCGGCTCAATTTTTGGCCTTTTACCCCGGGGGGTTAATTAAGCATTTGTTTTGCGGTAGCTCCCCCAAAAGAAACCTCTTTTTAAAACGCCAAAATATATAAATTTTCCTGTAGCCTAATTCACAAGAAAAGGGTTTAATTACAACGTATCTCTTTTTGTGTGGCTAAAACACCAATTTTGACACGCTACAAAGCTATATTATTGGGGTCATTCTTTTGGCGCAATTTCATCCAGGGTTTAATTAACGTTTTTTTCTGGTGTGCTGACCCAAAAAACCCGTTTTTTTCAACCCCAAAATTAAATAAATTTTTCCTGAACCCCAATTCACAAGCAAAGGGTTAATTACAATGTACTCTTGTTGTTGGCGTAAAAAACAGCAATTGTAACACGCTACAAAGCAAATTTTTTGGTGCGGCTCAATTTTTTTGGCGCAATTTACATACGGGGGTTAAATTTAAAGGTTGTTTTGCTGGGTGCTGACAAAAAAAAACCCGTCTTATTCAACCCAAAATATATAAATTTTTTCCTTAGCCCAATTTTTACAAGCAAAGGTTAATTACAACTGTATCCTTTTTTGTTGGCTAGAAAACAGCAATTGTAAACTCAAACACTATTTTGTGCGGTCAATTCTTGGCGCTTTTACATCCGGGGTTAAATTAACTTTTGTTTTGCTGGTGTGCTGAAAAAAAAAAAAAAAACCGTTTTTCAACCCAAAATAATACATTTTTCCTGTAGCCTTTTCAGTCCAAATTAAATTAAGCTTTTTTGTGCTTTTACATTTCGTAAAACCCCAAGTGTTTTTAAACGGCACATACAAGAAAAAATTTTTCCGGGCCTTTTGTGGAGCGAAATTTTATATCCGGGGTTCCCCAAGCGTTACGGGTTCATTTGGATCAATAACAGGGTGTATATTTTTCAAACAAATACATCATAAATGGGTTTTGTACTTTTAGAACAAAACAGTAGTCAGACAGAGAGGGGGCAGGCCCTGACCTGCAGTGGAGGGGCACAAAAATTCCTGGACCGGGCCCCGGGTCGCAGCACAGCAAGGGGAGGCAGCAGGGCCCCGGTAGGCACAACTCCCGCTGTACTGCGGCCTGTGTTTTTTCAGAAACCCAAGGGGTTCTGGATTTTTTTGGGGTCACCTTTTTCCCCCCAATGACATCTGAAAAACCCCCACCAAGATCGGGGGGAAACCCTCAGAAAAACCCTTCAGTTGGGGCAGGCCCCGGGGAGGGGTCAGGGCCCCCCCTTTCCCTCACCCCCTCGTCCCCCCGGGGTTCCCTCACCCCCAGAGTCTACTATGTGGCCTGGGCTCAGCCCCATATTAGCGAGGAAGAACATTTGAAGAGGGCAGTCAGCAGCTACTTGGCGGGAACAAGGGGCCCAAATTCTCCTGTTTTTCTGCAGTAGGTGGAAAGTATAGTTTGGGGAAGTGGATGGAGGTCAGACAGCAGTGACGATAAACACAAATAAAGATATGTAGCCGACCCCCTTTGGGGAGCCGGGTGAGGCAAGGGTTTCACATCGTCAGGAGAAGGGGGCATCACTTGGGATCAGGCAGCACGCACCCACAAGTGGGTCGTTGGCCTGGGTCAGGGGATACAGCATGTGAGGCCCGGAGCCAAGCGGCACGGGGTAAAAAACCCGTTCGCAGGCCAAAAAAAGTAGGGACAGGGGCTCACGAGGCAGCGGGGCAAGTAGTCACTCAGGCGGAGCTTTTGGGGAAAAACCCGATACCGGGGGTGGGGCTTTTCTTTGCTAAGACACCGGGGGACCCGAAATGGGTAATTTAGAACTGTGGAGAAAGGAAGGTGGCCAGGGAGAAACTTTGGGCACCACGGCCCTGCTCAACAATGCCGTCACCATCCGGTGGCCTGGGAGAAACTGCTCAGATGGGTGGTCCATCCTGCCGCCGCAAAAAGCAGCACAGCAGCAGCGCCATGGCAAGCATTTCATTGCAGCCAGTCAGGCTCCCCCACCTTGCAGAAAGGGAGTGTTTCTCTTTGAACCTTTCCCCGGGGCCCGATGCTCCGCTCCCGTACTCATGGCCCAGCAGCGTTCGCGAGGAATTGCCCAAAAGACAACAGTATGCGTCCAACCATCCTAAGGGGTAGCAGCTGACCCGGTCCCCGTCCAAGTTTTTGGTATTTCATCCCCCCCTTTCCAAAAGGGGGACCCCCACGTTCAGAGAAAAAGGCTTTGCCCAGCCGAGATGGGAGTTCCAAGCCCTAAATTTCTTTTCCAAAATGGCAGCACCAGCACTTTAAAAATTTTAGAACAGAAGGTGGGGGCAGTCCTTGAGCTTTTAAAATTTGTTCCAAGGTGCACGGCGCACGGGCGTCGGAGCGTAACTACGGTCAA
This sequence comes from Phyllomedusa bahiana, assembly GCA_025379985.1. NCBI lineage: Eukaryota > Metazoa > Chordata > Amphibia > Anura > Hylidae > Phyllomedusa > Phyllomedusa bahiana. The sequence goes on from JAODAL010027228.1 coordinate 27,596, forward strand.
GCCAGTACATGTCCTTTAAGGCCCCCTGGGGAATGTGTTCCAGCCCAGGCCACCCCAAAACTTTGGGCAGGAGACCCGGCTTTTTACTCCAATTTTCCCAAAATGTGCACCTTCGCCAAAGTCCCCTCCCCCCCCTCCCCCCACCCCACCCTCTCAGCCCCCACAAATATGTCCCATCATACCAAATGTTAAGGCCAGCGGTGTACGAGTTCTACACCTGCTTGCCTCGGGGAACAATACCAGGGGGGGAACGCTCCCCCGGTCAGCAGCAAAAATCGGTGGCCTTTTCCCCCCCCAACGCCCAAAAGGGAACCCGGGACGACTGGGAGAAAAAAGGTTTTTCCCGCTGCCCGGGAGGGATGGCCCTTTTCGCTTGCATGGCGCACGTGCATCTTGGGTTGTGAAAAGGTTCCCGAAATCTTCCACCGACTTAGAACATTTGAAAATGGGCCCGGAACTGGCATGCCTTTTCCATTGTAAAAGCCAGGAACACCCTCCTCGGTTGCACGGCCGAACGGGCCCCCCACAAACACTTGATATCGATGTTTCCACCGCTGGAAAACCAGCCTGCACAGTTGGACCGATGTAGAACAGAGAAAGGCCATTACATTTTTTGATGATCCCAAACGACAGAATACTCCCCTGTGTAACTTTATGCAGCCAGGGGAGCCATGGGACACCTGCCGTTTGTTGAGGCCATTCGAGAGGGCGACTTATTTGTCATCGCCAAGACTACGGATGAATAAATCATTCCACGTTCATTCCTGGAACAGAGCTGAAAAAAATGTTTTTGGGGAAAGGGGATGGGGACGGCGACTAATTGTGGCCACATGGCCGGTGGGGAGAAATGGAGGAGGAGGGAATTTGGGGAAAAAGCAGTCTGGTGAAATGATGATTTTTACCCCGGTGACAAAGAGGAGGGGCAGACACTGGGGGAGGTGGATGGGGATGAGGAAGACAGGCGATGACCCCCAAACCCAGGCATTATAGTGGAAAGGAGGCAGGGGCCCCCCCCGGGGTCACTTGTGCAGTGGCCCCGCAGCATCTTTTTTGCCTGGCTATACGCCGAATAGTCGCAAACCGGGAGAGGATGACTTCTGGCCTCCCCCCAAATTTGGGCCTCCCCTACCGGTCCCAAAATGGGAGCCTTTTCCCACATTAAGGAAACAAACTCAATACTAAGGGAAATCCCTAATCACTTGGCTGCTGCCCCATGTGTGGCATGTCCCCCCTCTGACAGGTCGGGCCGGGGGGTTCCTCAGTGCTCATTTTACGCCCGGGCTGGGGAAAGGGGGCGGTAGGGGCAGTACCAGCTCCATCATATAACCAATTGAGCATGATGAGCAGCTTCCTTCCCCCGCCTAGTAGGGGGGCAGTCGCCAGCAGCAGCAGAGCAGCAGGTCTGGGGCAGTCCCGAACAACATTTTGGGGCCTATTGGCAGCACTCTGCCCCTCAGTTAGAAGATCCATGGATTACTGGGAAGCCAAAAAGGAAAGTGTGGCGCAACTTGCCAATTTTTGCAGTGGAGAAGTGTCCTCCCCGGGGGGCCGTAGTGTGGCATCAAGCGGGTTTTCATGCGGCGGGGCCATCGTTACCCCAAGGAGAACCGTTTCCACGGGAAATGTGGAACACTGCCCCTTTGTCAAGATGAATCAGGGTGGATCGGCCGGGTTTTCCCCACACCCCAATGCCTTAGGGGTCTTTGGGGTTCAAACTACCTGCCTCACCACTATTCTATGCCCCCCACCCCCCTGATGCCACACATTGCTGACAGTTTCCCCATTGCCTCCACCATCTTTACCAGGGACGGTTTTGCCACGCACCTCAAACTTGTCATTGTGCCACTCTATGACCTCATGCTGCTGTGCTGGTGTTGTTTTGGGAACCCCAACTGTGTCATTGTGCCACTCTATGACCTCATGTGCTGCTGTGGTGCTCCCATGTCCCCCAACTGTGCATTGTCCACTGTGCCCTAGCTGCTGGGCCTGACCTCCGCTCTCAGTCTTTGTGCCACCTGGACTTCCTCGTTTTGCCCCCTTCCAGAATGTATTGTGCCCTGCCTGTCTCATGCGCTGCTGTCGTGACCTCACACTGTGTGATTGTGCCACCTGGGGCCTAATACTGTTTTGCCGCCCCAGAATGTCATTGTCCCCTGCCTGCCTCATACTGCTGCCCCCGTGACCCTCCACACTGTGTGATTGTTCCCACTCTGTGGCAATACTATTTTCCCGCCTCAGTGTATTGTGCCCCCCTTTTTCCATATTGCTGCTGAGTGACCCCCAACTGTTGATTCTACCATCTGGGCCTAATACTGTTTTGCTGCCTCCGAATGTCATTGTGCCACTCCCTGATCTTGCGCTGCTGTCTGCCTCCACACTTAACTTGTCCCACTCTGTGGCCTAATATTTTTTGCCCTCCAGAATGTCATTGTGCCACTCCCTGCCCTATATGCTGCCGCCGTGACTCCCAACGGGTGTGTTTGTGCCACTCTGTGGCCTAATACTTTTTTTCCGCCTCCGAAGTCATTGTGCCACTCCCCGATCTCATGCTTGCTGTCGTGCCCCTCCACATGTTCATTGTGACTCTGTGCCAAATCTTTTTTCCCCCTCCAAAATTCTTTGGGATGCCTGATTCATGCTGTGCTTTCGTGACCCCACATGATCATTGGCCACTGTGCGCCTAATACGTTTTGCCGCCTCCAGAATGCATTGTGCCACTCCCTGCCCCTAATACTGTCCCCCGTGACCTCCCGCTCTCAGTATTGTCCCACTTGGGGTTTTCCCTCGTGTTTTGCCACCCCCAAATGTATTGTGCCACAAACCTAAACCTCATGCTGCTGTGGCTCGCCGTCACCCCCCACACTCTGTCACAAAGTTGCTACCTAGTCTCAGTTTGTTTTTTCCAGTTTTTTCGCTGGATACTTTATCGGGCACATTCCCTTTTGAGTTTTTTGGTCGTTTTGCCCTTTTAATCCCCAGGAATTTTTAGTGAAGCGTTCAAAGGGCGGGGCTGTATCGGGGTTCTACAAAACAAAAATTGTATGAACCCCAAAACCAAGCTCCCTTGCATATTTAAGCTTTGGGCACAACGTTCTACAGCCCCCGGGCTTGTGAGCCTGGAAAAGTGTTTTTTTAACGCAAAATTCGTCCCAAAAGTAATTCGGAACAAAAACAAATTTTGAGGGAAAAATTTCCCGGCGAAGTGACCGAATCAAATTTTTTGAAAAATTTTGCCCATCTCTAATTATGACTTCTCTCAATTTATTGTGGAGACCTCCGATCCCCCATTGTGGAGGTTGGTGTAAACTAGCAGCAAATTTAGTCCCTATTGTCGTCCCCTATGTTTGGAGGTAGAATTGACTGTAATATATTATGATATATATGATATTTGTATTGTTTTAAATTTGATATTTTTCTTTAAAAAATGTTCCACCATTTTGCATCCTTTAGCATGTATAGAAACTTATAATATGAGAGGGACATTTAGGGTGATGTGTTTGAAAGGGAGGGAATTGAATGAATACCGATCTATTTTTCATTTGTTTTTTAAAAAAAGCCCTCATTTTATGAAAAATGTTTTTTTGTGTGTTAGAAATGTGTGTAAAGTTTGACCGTCGCCCCCTTTTTAGGCCTTATGGAACTTAGGGATACTATGCGTCTAACATGTAAAAAGAATAGATAGGCTGGAAAATAAAAGAAAAAATCAATAGAATAGCATGTCAGTGACTAAAAAATATGGTACTGACCCTGCTTGGAGGACCACAGGTCCCAGCAAGACCTGTAGTGTGCTGGCTCTTTCTGTATGTGGAATAAAAGGTGAGAGCAGAAAAAAAAACATTTCAAATGTAAAAGTAGTCAAAAATTAAAAATTTTTAAAAATTGAAAATCATCATGGGTTATTTAATGTAAAATTTTTTTAGATTATTAAATTTTAAATGATTTCTAGGAATTTTTTTATAATTTGGGGGTAAATTTTATATTTTTTTTTAATTTAATATAAAATTTTTTTATTAAATTTAAATAATTAAATTTTAAAACAGTTTTATAATTATTAGAAATTACTTTTATTTTTGTATGTGTAAGTTGAGAAATATTGGACTTTTTGCCCCTTACAGCAATTAGTTCACTTGACTCCTCAGGCTCAGGAGCCACATTGAAATAGTCTGCCCGTGGGCGTAATCCCTAGTTTTGCCCAACCTATTCATATTGTGTCTAATTACGAAAAATGGTGTGACCCAAACCCCCAGAACGCCCCAAACGCTCCCCAAAAACCCCTTCATGTTAAGCGCATTCAAATGTGTTGAGTCTTACAAACAATGTGCCTAACATATACGTTAGGCGCATTAGACATTGTAGCCGGGTCAGTTAGGTCCATTGTACACCAGAAAAAAGAGTGAAAAGACCTTTCATACATGTCGCCTTTAGGCCAATTACGGGCCAAAAACGGCCCATTCATTACGGTAATTCACAGTTCTCATAGAGAACTATGGATTACGTCGCCTCTCCCCGCCCGGCGAAGCCGCCGGGCAGGGAGATAATTGTCATGTCACTTTCTAGCGGCGTATACGCGCCCCTAGCAGTGATTGTCTATGGGCCGGCAAAGTGCCGGCCCCCCGCTCACTCCCCCGCTCCCGCCCCGCCCCCGTCCACACGGCGTAATTGCGGGGCGTAATTACGCCCTGCAAATACACCGTGTGAACATAGCCTTAGTGTTACTTGAAAACAGTCATCTCTCCATATTATTCCTTTTAGATCTCTCAATATATGAGTAGTGTCTTTTAGATAGGCAGATAATATTTTAGCCAAAAGTTAGTCCTATAGCAATGTTATTATTTTCTGGTAATGGTACTATAGCCTTCTTTTCATCTATTGAGATGTTTCCTTTACTTTTTTTTTTATTCTCTAAATCTTTCTGTTTTTGTTTTTTGTAAATCTGTTTATTGAATTGAAACTTGATTGTAAGGCTAATGATGTATGGTTATATACTTAGTTTGTAGATGTTTCTTCGCTACTTTTTTCATTGGTGGCCAAATTAACACTAGAATTTTGTACAAATTTTAATCCTTTAAGATTTTTTTTTTTTAAACTACCGTATATACTCGAGTTTAAGCCGAGTTTTTCAGCCCAAAAAATGTGCTGAAAAATCCGACCTCGGATTATACTCGAGTCACTGTCAGCGCTCGGACAGTGCGATGGCCCGGGCGCCAGCAGGGACACTTGAGTTATAAGCGACTCTTCAGGGAGCGCATATAACTGAATGCCCAGTTAGCCCACAGCATCCGGGCGCTGCCATGGCCCGGGCACTGTTGGCGATCTCTTCTCCTGTATGCGGCTCCTCCGGAGAGCATACAGTAGAAGATGCCACTGCGGAGCAGAGAGCAAGCGCTCCCTGCTCCGCAGTGGACTCCGAGCGGCCGCTAACTCGCGGCTGTCTGGAGTTTCCGGCACAGGCAGTGTGTGTCATCATGCTGCCTGCGTGGCCTGATGACATCAAGCGCTCTGTGCCGAGAAGACAGAGTGGAGCGCCTGGGAGGCGGAGCAGCAGGGGATTGAGGTAAGTTGTTTTTTTGTTTTAAAACCCTGCCTACACCTGCCTGTAACCTGCTTAGGGGGACCTATGACTGTCTATAGCCTGCCTATGAGGACCTATACCTGCCTATAACCAGACTAGGGGGACTCATACCTGCCTATAGCCTGCCTAGGGGGTCCTATAATTGCCTGTAGCCTGCCTATGAGGACCTATATCTGCCTATAACAAGACTAGGGGGACTTATATCTGCCTATAGCCTGGATATGGGGACATATACCTGCCTATAACCTGTCTATGAGGGCTTAAACCTGCCTAAAGTCTGTCTATGTGGATCTATACCTGCCTAGAACTGCCTATACCCTGCCTATGAGGACATACTGTATAGCTGCCTATACCAGCCTATAAAATGCCTATAGGGGACATTAAACTGCTTATACATGCCTATAACCTGCCTATGGGGGACAATAAACTGCCTATACCAGCCTATAACCTGCCTATGGGGGACATTATACTGCCTATACCAGCCTATATCTGCCTATGGGGGACAATAAACTGCCTATACCTGCCTATGGGGGACATTAAACTGCCTATGTAATTTTATTGGTACCCATTTTTATTTTTGAGATTTACCAGTAGCCGTTGCATTTTCCACCCTAGACTTATACTCGAGTCAATTAGCTTTCCTGTTTTTTGGGGGGCAAAAGTAGGTGCCTTGGCTTATACTCAGGTCTGCTTATACTCGAGTACATACGGTAGATTGTGCATTAATTTTTTAATGCCAATATCCGCATCAAAACAATAGAAATTTGAGTTTGAGGAAAATTTTAAGCCTTTTAATTATAGGATACATTCAGTTTCTTTTAGTTTGTACTGGTTTAAATTGAATATTTTTTGATCCTCTATCATTATTGATTTTGTAAATGTTTATTTTTAGAGAATTTCCTCCCCCTATTGTCTCTCTTCTTTTTGTGCCTACCTTGAAAAAATCCTTTTTTACTTGTATTTTACGACTCACTGTGCTTTTTGGTTTTCATTTGTTTTCATTTTTACTGTTATTTTTGTTATAACAGACGTCCTTTTCCAATACTGCACTATAACTATCCGGATTGTGTATGTTTTCTTTCCTCAAGTGTATCTATTCTAGTATTCTCTTTTGGAACTCTATGGTCTACATTTTCTTCTATATGTTCCAACAATTATCTGATATACTTTCTAGTTCATGATATCTGTTATGTGTCTGAATATCTATGTCATAGATTTCTTCCTGTCTATTTAATTGTGCTGTGCAATTGTTGGAACATTTACGTATGTTATTTTTCAATATAATTTCATTTTGTTGAACATATATTATCAATATTGCCAATACTCAGTTCTCTTCTTGGTTCAGTTCTAATTTCCTCATGTCTAGTTCTTCTTCAAATTTGTGGAGATAAAGGAATATTACTTGCTGGAATATTATGTTTCAGTATTTGGTACTGTTAAATGATTCATCAGCGTAAGACTCCTGTTGTATAAAAGGGTCTTGTTGCATAAAGGAGTCCTGTGTGCGTCTCATATACTTATCTAGTATTTCAAACCCAGACAAATTCATTAATGTGTCATTTATTTCATGTTTGCTATTAAAAGGGATTTTTAATAGCAAACATATTTTTTTTTTTTAGAAATTTCCATCTCTTTCTGTTTAATTCTAAGGTGGATGTTTCTGCCTAAATTCTCCCACTCTTTGTATCCTTTAAACATTTTTAACTTGTTAATTAATTTTAATATATCTTTATTTATATCTATTAAATTAGCTTTTTTTTTTTTTACTATAATTTGGACCGTCTGGATGGAAAAAGAGTGAAACATATTGTTTAATTCCTGACCATTAGCTAAGTTACAAAAATCACCAGCTAACACTTTATATAATTTTAGAGTCCTTGGTACTATATCATTATCCAAATATCTTTCTAAACAAGCGATCTCCCAAAGGTCTCTTATCTCAACAGCAATTTTTCAAGTTGACGTAAACATTTCTTCCCCAATCCAATATTACCATTATTCCCAGTTACACCTTCTTTATCCAACTGAAATAAATGTTGAAAATTTTTTTTAAGCGGGTTTTTTACGATCTTGTACAAAACATTTGGGAAGGAAAAATTTTTTTTAAAAAGGGGGGCTGCTTTAAAATCCAGTTCAAAAAAAAAACACCAAAAAAGAAGGGTTTTTTTTTTTTAAAATCAGTTTTAAGTTTCCCCCAAAAAAATCTCTTTTTGGAATTAAAAAAAAAGTGGGCCCGGAAAATTTTCCCAAACAAATATTCTGCTCGGGTTTCTCAAATTTTAAAAAATTGGGTCCAAAAAATTAAAAAAATTTTTCTCTAATTTTCATTTGCTTAATAAAATGTTTGGGCGATTTTTATCGCAAAAGTTGAAATCGAACAAGGTTTTTTATGGTGGGTCGAAATTTCCAGATTTATGCCGGTAATTTTTGGTTAAAATCCTTTTGCATTTTTCTATTAAATTGCGCCTTTTTTTGGGCTTTTCCGAATTTTGGGGGGCCGAAAATCGAAATTTCCCGGAAAAGAGCTGGGGAGGGTTTTTTGTGCGCTTTATTACCCGGGATTTTGTATGGGTTTGCCCATTTTTGGGTGGAAAAAACACATTTACCCTCGTTTTAAAAAGAACAGCGTTTTCCTGTTTCCGCCCCCCAAATGTCCTCAGCTTTTCAAGGGATAGGGGCCTGCGTTCCTGGCCCCGTTGGGGAAACAGTCTCAGCGAAATTAGTCTAATTTCCTGGGCCGAGGGAAACCTCTACTAATTTGCGTGATTTCCCTTTCCCCTTTAGTTTGATTAGGGGTTTGAACATTTTTTTGAAATTAACCCAGAGAATTTTTTTAAAACAAAATTTTAAACCCCGGGGAAATTCACCCGGGGTGGAGTGGGGGCGGGGGGGGGAGGGGGGGGCCCCCGGGGGAACACAGACAAACTCTAAACTTTAAAAAAAAAAACTGGATAAAATTCCCAAGACTTAGTGTAGGGCATTGGGAATGGAAAAATCTTTATTATTAACGTTTTTCTAAATTGAAAATTTTTTCCTGGAAATTTTGGGGGGCCCCAACTTATATTTGATTTAAAAATCATTTCTATTTAAATGCCCGGGGCTCTTTTTTAACTGCAAAAAACTAATTTTTTTTAATTTAGTATAAAATTTTAATAGGTGTTCAAATTTTTCCCAAAATTTCAACCTGTGAATTTTTGAAAAATTCCCCACCTTTTTCACTTAAATTAAAAAAACCCCGCAATCTTGTAGTCAGGGACAGGTTTTTTTTTTTCCCAAAAATAAACCCTTTATCGTACGAAAACCCTCCAGGGTTTCGTGTTTTTTTTGAATTTTGGCCCCCCAGCAATGTTCCCTTTAAGCAAGGGATCTAAAGGAAAACTTAAAAACAGCAATTTTTATATTCCCCCCACAGGGGAATTGAAAGGTTCAAAAATTTCCGTGTTTTTTTAAAACAAAAACATAACATTAGTGTTTTTTTTTTTTTCTTTTTGCGCAACCCAGCCGTTTATTGAACCCCGGCAATCTACGTAAATCTTAAAAAAGCAATTCTATTTTTCCCACACGGGGGGAATTGAAAGGGGGCAAAAAATACAAATTTATTATATCAAAAAATAACAGTTTCGTTTTTTTTTTTCATTTGGGGCACCCAGGGAATGTTTTATTGAAAGAAGCACTCTTTCGTAAAAACTTTAAAACCCGCAATTTTATATTCACCCCCGGTGAATTGAAAAAGGGGCAAAAAATACGGGTTTTTTTATATCAAAAATAACAGTTACGTGTTTTTTTACTTTTTTTCGCACCCAGCCCTGTTCATTGATGCAGCATCTACGTAAATTTAAAAAAAAAGCAATTCTATTTTTCACCACAGGGGAATTGAAAGGGTGCAAAAAATACCCTTTTTTTTTTTCCAAAAAATTTAAAATTTACGTGTTTTTTTTTAAATTTTGCCACCCCGCAAAATTTTTCATTGACCGCCAAACAAACTACGTAAATTTTAAAATTGCAATTCTAATTTTTCAACCCCCAGGGGAATTGAAAGGTTTCAAAAAATTTCAGTTTATTTTACAAAACATTTAAAATTTTCTGTTTTTTTTACTTTTTGCGCACCCCTCACTTTTTCATTGACGCTGCTTTTACTAAATCCCTTTAAAAAAACCCGCAATCTCTATATTTCAACCACCGGGGGAATTTTAAAGGTGGGGAAAAAAACCAAATTTTAATTTTATCAAAACATTTAAAAGTTTCTTGTTTTTTGACTTTTGTTTCAACCCCGCCCAATGTTTCATTGACGCAGGGATTTCGGGAAATTTTAAAAACAGCAATTCTAATTAAAACCCCAGGTGAATTTTAAAAGGTTTCAAAAAATACCGGTTTTTATAATTTAAAACATAACATTACGGGGTTTTTTTGCTTTTGCGATCCAGCACTGTTTATTGACGCAACCCTCTACGTAAAAAACTTAAAACAGCAATTCTTTTATTTTACCAAAAGGTGAAAATTTAAAGCTGCAAAAATACCCCTTTATTATATAAAAATAACAGTTACCTTTTTTTGACTTTTGCGCACAAGCAATGTTCATTGACGCAAAACCCTCTACTAAATCTTTAAAACAAACCCAAATTTATATTTACCCGAGGTGAATTTGAAAAGGTTTCAAAAAAAATGGGTTTTTTTATCAAAACAAAAACAGTTACGTGTTTTTTTTTATTTTTGCCCCACCCCCGCACTGTTCATTGACGCAGCTTAATTTTAAAACCTTTTAAAACAGCAATTTATATTTAACCCCGGGGAAAAGAAAGGTGCAAAAGTTTTGTTTAAATTTTATCAAAAAAATAAAAAGTTACGGGTTTTTTTTACTTTTGCGCAACCCGGGGCTGTTCATTGACGGAATTTTCGTAAAAACTTAAAACAAATTCTATATTCCCCCACCCCGGTTAATTTTAAAGGGGCAAAAAAATTTCCGTTTATTTTATCAAAAAATAAAATTTTTCGTGTTTTTTTTTTGACTTTTTTTCGCACCCAGGGACTTTTTTCATTGAAAGGGAGCATCAAAAGTAAATTTTTTTAAAAGCAAATTTTATATTCACCCCCCAAAGGGGAATTTGGAAAAAGGGGCAAAAAAATACCGTTTATTATACCAAAAGTAAAAATACTTTTTTTTTGGGGGCTTTTTTTTTGCCCGTCCCGATTTTTTGTTTGCACCTTTTCGTTAAATTTTGGGAATCCCCGGCAATTTTGTTTTGGTTTTAAGGGATTAAGAATAGCTTGTTTTTTGCCGTTTTTAATAAGAGGGCCCTTTCCCCAAAAATTTCCATAAATTTCCCCCCCAAAATTTTTTTTTTCTGAAAAATGGAGCGAAATGCAGGGGGGTAAGCGGCAAAAAGGGGGGTAGCACAAAGGGGGGTAGAGGGACGGGGAGAAGGGGCTCCTTCCAGTGCGGTGACAACACGGGAAAAGGCCCAGCGGATTTGTCAGTTGGGAGGAACCCCCCCTTTAGGCCTGTCTTTGGTGGGTCAAGGCCCTGGAATCTAAAGGGAAACCGGAAAAATCGCCCCCAATTTTTCCCCCCAGGGTTAATTCAAACCTTCAACTAGCAGTCTTTTCCCCTCGTCCTCGCAGTCACGGCCAAAATTCGTCAAACAGCATCATACATCCGCCAACATGAAGCGCCCAAAAAGTCAACTCGGTTTCCCAACAAATGTGGATAATCCAAATTTTCTAAAACCTCTTTGATGCAAAAATTGGGGGGTTGGGGTCAAAAAGGGGATGTTAAAAAAATCCAAAAGGATGATTTAGTCTCCCTGACGCCCAGTTTCTGATGCCATCAGGGGGTGGTGAAGGAAGGGGGTCAATCGGCAAAAATCCCCCCGGGGCGGCCCGGGAACGCCTTGCAGTTCCCCTTGCTTTTTAGCCCCACCCTTTTGGAGCAGAAAATTTAGGAGACCAAAATCCCTGTTTTGATGATGAGGTTTAGATGACGGGCAATTTTTCGGATCCATCCTGGTTTTTCCGCAAAAAATTTTGGTTTCGAGGGGGGCTTCATCAGTGGACAGGGGGAAAGGGGGAAGGGGGGGCGGTTGGGGGGAGATGTCAATACGGGGCCCGCCAAAAAAAAGGGGGGAGGGGCGGTCGCAGAATCCGCTGATTATTTTAAACCGCCAGCCCGGCAGCGCCAAACCCCGTCCTCGCTTATCGCCGTCAAAAAAGGTCCCCGGACCTTTTCAAGCCTGGGCCCTTTTAAACAAGCCCCTGTTTACCCCCGATTGTAATTTTCCCCTTTGCCGTAAAATCAAAAGTAGAGGCAAGAACCTTAAGTGGGTTTTCCACCACCAACATGTTTTTGTCACATGCAGCGGGAAACTTTTGGGTTAAATGGGGGGGAAAAAACTTGGCCAAAAAAAAGGCCCCGGGCCGACGCCGAGCCCCCAAACCAAATGTCCCCCCCTCTGTCTCCCCTCCTCCTCCTCCGCCACCACCAAAAAGTTCCCCCAGCTTCCCTTGTCTCTTTAAAGGGCATGTTTAGGGGTCGCCCCCGCTTTAGCCCCCCGTCGGCCCGAGTACCCCCCACACCAAACCCGAGACCCATCCTAACCCCCCTTCTCTTCCCCAGTTTTTCGACCTTTTTAAAAGCCTTCAAGCGGCCGGGCTTTTGCACCGCCTTCTGTCTTTTTCCCGGTTGGGGGGCAGAAGGGGAAAAACTATAACCCAAACCAAAACCCCCAAAACCCAAAAAACCGAACGTCGGCATTTTTGGCTTTTGGCCTTGGAAATGTTGCCTTTCCGCTGGGGGGAAAACAGATGGGTTTCCCCCCAATCATTCCCTTTGTTTGCCCCCCAATACCAGATGCGGAGCAGGGGATTTTTTTTTGCCAGAAAAGCCGGGCCCTTTTCCCCCGGCCACGCCCCGTTTTCATCTAAAAATTTTAAAGCCCGTTGTCTTCATCCCGTTTCCCGGAAAAATCCATCTCACACCGGACCATGGACTTTTGTAACACGGCCAAGGCCCCTAAAACTCTGTGTCAGCTCTCTGGGTAGTGAGTTTGGGTGTCTATGGGGGTACGGGTGGCTTCAGGGTCGGCGCACGGGTCTTCAAAAAAACCCCAGGGTTGGGGGCAGGGCTCTTTCCCCCCAAAGGGCCTCTGGTGGGCCCCACGTTCCCCCGAGGCACCAGGGTAGGGGGCCCCTTTTGAAAAAAATCTGCCTTGGAACCGTCCACAAAAAGGTCAGGAGTGTGGAGGCTCTAAGCAAGGGGACCCGGGCGGGGTGGGGCCTTGGGGGACCCAAAACCTTGTGCCAGGAAAGGTGGTTTTCGTTTTCCGGGCGAAATCTGTGGCCCCCCCTTAAGATCGGTAGGCCCGGTCACTTTCCCCTTTCCTGGCACATGTCAAAAACCTTGTCGTTCCCGAAATTTTTTAAAGAGCTAAACCCGGGTTTTGGGGCGGGCCGGGATTAAGAAAAAGGCCAGGTCTGAAATTTCGCACTTTCCGCCCGTTCGCAAAACCCCGCCCTTTGTTTTTCCCCCTGGGGTGCGTTTGCGCGGCAGCTCGGGGGCCCCCCCCCGTCAAAAACCCTCTCTTTTTTGACGTGGGGAACCCGCTTGGGAATTCCCCCCTCTCCAAATGCTCCACGATTGTTGGCTTTCCCCGCGCCAAAAGCCCATTTCGCAGTACGAAGTGAAAAATGGCCCGGGCAAGCAGCGTACGGGCCCCCGGGGGGTTGGGCCCACCGGGGGTGGGAGGCAGGTGAAAGAGTCTCGCTCCTTTTCCCTTTGGGGCCCGTTTTGAAAGACGGGCCCCCAAATGGGGCGTGCGGACAAAAACCCTTGTCAGCTTTAGCATTGTGGTTTATCATTTTGTTTGGAAAGATCGGGACACTCTGAAACAAAAGGTTTTCCCCCCAGCGAAAGGAGGGGAAAACGGACACAGATTGCGGACAAAGGAGCCCTTTTCCCCCCCGTCAAAATCCCACAAGGGGCCCGAAGTTTTCCCCAATTTCATCGGTTTTTCCTTTGGGAGTGGGTTTGGGGGTCCGGGGCTAGTGCAAAAGGGGGCGCATCAAACTCCCCCGGGGGGCCCTCATTTTCCCGGGAAGTCAGGGCTGTGTTGAAGGCTTTGCCGGAGGCGCGGAGGGGAGGAAAGGGGGGGGGGGAGGTTTTTCCCTTTGACACCGATGGGTTTAAAAAGACGTTTCCCCCCTTGGAAAGGGTTGGCCCCCGAATTTAGGCCCGGGGGAGGAAATGAGGAAGTTAGTTTTTTTTGGCCCCTCGACCCAGAAGGGGTTTGGGGAAAACAAGGTCCAAACCCCTCACATGAGTGCTTGGAAGCTTCCCTTTCCCCCCAAAATGATCCTCGCAAAATTTTTGGCCCTTTAAAAAAAAGAACAACAGTTACCGGGTGGCCCCCCTCCCGGGGTTTTCCCCTTTCAAAACAAAAATCCCCGGCCCCTTTCCTTCCCCCCAACCCAAAAAAGAGAGTTTTTTTTTGCAGGAAATGGAGACCATTGGGTAATTTATCCCCTGGAGACATCTGTTTTGTCTGCTTCACGTTCCCCAAATGTCAAAAGGTTTAAAAAACTTTAGCGACGGACAGCAGTAGAGTGCCAAGTGGCGTTTCGGGGGAGCGCAGGCCAAGGTGGCAGAAGCCTAAAGGGTGCCTCTTGGGAATCTTTGGGTTTTACCACCTTCCCCAAAGCATTGCAATGCCGGGGACACATCCAACCACGAGAAACAGCTTAAGTCTTTGGTCCCCGACTATCTTTCGTCTCAACACCGATGTTTTTGCATGTTTACCCCGGGCCCAATAACTTCTGGGGGAAACCAAAATGGGCGAATGGCCCCCAGCTGGCTCGTCACGCCATAGAGGTGTTTTTCCGGCCCCGCAGGGCCCGCGTTTTTAAACTGAGGGAAACCCCTTTTTTACGCTTTGGGGGAGTCAAATTTCGACAAAAGCATCCCGGGTTTCCACAATAAGTGGATCGGGTTTGGCTTTCATCAAAATGAAATCAGGCATTTGGTTTTCTGATGATTTGTGGCCCCAAATTTCCGGGGTTTATGTTTTGTTGCCAAATCTACTTTTACATTCCTTTTTCAAACAAAAAATGGTTCCCCCTTGAAAACTTTTTTTTTTAAAAAGATCATTTTTTTTAATGCAATTTTTTTCTCTTTTCCCAACAGGGTTCATTTTGTGGTTTTTTTCTGTTAGGGACTGGGAAAAGGGCAGAAAATTTTTATGACAACACCGTATTTTCCTTTTTCCTCATTTTTCCTTTAAAGAAAATTTTCCCCGGGTTTTTCTTTTGGTTTGGGTCTTTTGCTGGGGGATACAGAATTTAAACTTTGGGCCTTTTGGGAAAACCAAAAATGGGGCCCTTTTAAGTGGCATTTTTTTTCCCCCCACAAAATTTTTTAAAAGGGGGCCCGGGGAAGTCATATTTTAATTTTTTTTTTGGGGTCAATTGGGTTTCTGTGGTATTAAAAGCTATAATTATGGTTTGATGGAACAGAAAAAATTGGGTTTCTAAGTGGCAATTTTTTTCCCTCACAATTTTTAATAGTGGCTGGGGAAGTTTATTTTTATAATTTTTTGGGGTAAAGTTTGCTGTGAGGTACACAATAATCATGGTCCTTTGTTTAAAAGAAAATTTTGGCTTCTAAGTGGCAATTTTTCCCTCCCCAATTTTTTTCAACAAGGGGTTTGGCCGGTGAGAAGGGGATTTTTATTAAATTTTTTGGGTCATGCGCCCTTTTAAATTTTCAGCAATATAACAGGTCCGGGATTTAAAAAAAAAAATTGTTGGGGTTTTTTTAAAAGACATTTTGGGGGGTTTTTCCAAAAATTGACCTAAAATGGGTCAAGGGGGGCATTTTCTTTGGGTTTTTTTTTTTTTTTGGGGGCATTTTGCCTGGGGGGGACAATGCAGGGGTTTACAAAAGGTTCCTATTTTTTAAAAAAGGGGGGTTTTCTAAAAGGGGATTTGTTCTTAAAAATTTTTCAAAGGTGGCCAAAGGGGGATGGTTTCTGTCCCCCAAACAGGAATAGGAGGACCCCTGTTAATGGACCCATATTGCAAAAAAGAAATTTTTTTGGGAAGATCTTTTAAAAATAGCTTAAACAATCCCCGTATTGAGACAAACCCCTTTTTAAAACAATGGAAAAAAAAAGAAACAAAGAAAATGGGGGGATTTCCCTCCTATTTTTAAAAAAATGTTTTTCTTTGAATTAAAGGGACTAAAAAACTTGCATTTCCCAAAAAAGCTGTTTTTAAAAAAAATTTTCCCCCTGAAAAAGGCCAAAGGGGGGTACAGGAAAAATTGCCAGGGTGTAGGTTATTCAGAGGACAAAGGAAATTTTGGGGGCCGGCAGAGGGAAAAAAGTACAGAGACCATTTTTCCTCCAGCACGTTTAGGGAAAATTTGGAAAAAAAAAAAAGAAAAATTTAAAAGGGGCCCCGGGTGTAACAGGGGCGTTTTAAAAAAAAAGTTTTTCCAAGTGAAGTCAATTTTTCCACACTCATACGGAAAGGGGGGAAACGCAACCCCGGGTATTTTACTGTTTTTAAAGAGGAAGGCTGGAAGGTTTTCAACTTCCGCTTTTCCCCACTTTCTTTTCGCACGGGCGTTTTTTGTTTGCCCCGCTCATTTAGGGCATTTTAAAAACCCGGGGGGTTAAAAATGATTAAAGGACGCCCCCCTGGGGGTTTCCCCCGACCCACGGCAAAAAATCCCGGGCCCCGGGTCTGCTGTGGCACAGGACAGTTTAGGGCAAAGTTCAGTTCCAACTAAAATGGGGGTTGAAAGACCCTTTTTCCCCGGGACTTTTTTTAAAAATGGGGGGGTTTAATGGGTTTTGGGGGCCAAAGCTGTGGGCCCCGGGCAGGTTTTAGTCAATTTTCCAGTTTCAACAAAAAGGTGGGTTGAAAGACCCCCTTTTTTTCCGGAAATTTTTTTAAATGGGGGGTCATAAGGGTTTTGGGGTCTTTAGTGGCCCAAGGGCAGGTATAAAACAATGTCCAGTTCAAGTAAAATGGTGGGTTTAAAAGGGCCTTTCCCTTTTTAAGGGGAACTTTTTTTAAAAGTGGGGGGGGAAAGCAGGTTTGGGGCTAATTTTGCGTTCTAGGACAGGGTTTTTCCAAAGTCCGTTCAAGTAACATTTTGGTTCAAATCTTCTGCCCTTTTGGCACTTTTTAATTTTGGGTGGCAGGGGGTTTAAAGGGGGCAGGCTGGGGGTACAAGACAGGGGATAGTAAATGGTTTTGTTACTTTTTTTTTTGTGGGCTTTTAATAACCTAATTTTGTTTGGGCCCAAAATGTTAACGTATCCATTTCTTGTTGTTTGGGTGTTAATTTTTCACTTCTCCAGCCCCTTTGTTTTTGGGTGTTAAAAATGAAGGTTTGTTCTCTCCCAAGACTTTAATTGGGCAAACGCGGGATAATCGTTACACTTTTCGGGAAAAAACCCTTTTCGATAGCGGGGCCCACTTTCGACTATCGGCCCATCTCGGTTTGCCAACGCAATCGCTCAACCCCTACTTAATTTCTGGAAGGGCCACAAACGAAAATGGATAAATAATTAAAATTTTCAATTAAATTTCCCTTAATAGGACTGTCCCCAATCTTTTCAATATTTTGTTCCCCATTTTTAAATTTAAAATTAAATTTTACTCCCCATTGGTTTCGCAAACAATCATAAAATATCCCACAACCATATTTAATTTATTTCCCATTTTCCCCCTTAATTTTCCTTGAAAAAATTTTCCCCATTCCTAAAACACTGCAAAGTAGGGTACACGGGTTTTTAGTTAGTGATCTACTTTTAAAAAAAATTTCACAATTTTCGCCGGGAATTTGGGATGCTGTCCATAGACAAAATTTCTTTATAATTTCTTTGCGGGGCTTCCGGCGAACTTGCTTTTCCCCCAAAAGTCACCCCATGTACAGTATTTTTACAAAACCAAGATCATATATTTACTCACTGACTTTTAGGTTGGAAGGGCTGGGACGGGGGTTGCAAAGTCGTGCGTTTTTCCCGCCAGTTGCACTGAGACTCCCTTTTTACTTTTGATTGGCAGGAAGAGTGACCCTCACTTTAAGGCTACAGAAAACCCTTTACTTGTTTCAAAAAGTTTCCCCAAGTATTTCAGAAAAAACTACAATTTCCTTTTTCAGGGGGTGTATCTTGGGTTTCTGGTTTAAAAGGGCCCCTTTATTTAAAAAATTGCTATCAGTTTTCATAGGGCACAAAATATCCAAAAATGTAAATTTTTTTTCAATAAACATTTTTTTATTTAATTCAATATCTAATAAAAACAAAAAATTTGATTTAAGGGTACTTTTTTTTCTTTCTTTTTTTTTTATCTCTTCCCCCTTTTTCTCCTTTTTATCTTAAAATTTTTCTATTAAAACGCATATAGTTCAGTGCTACTTTTTTACCCTTGGGAAATTTTTGAGTCAAGGTTTTTAAAAAATCTATTTTGGTCCCTTTTAGTAATTTAATGGTTATTTAAAAAGCTCCCTTTCTCCATCCCAATTTAGCTTTTTCAATCCCAAAAAAGTGTCCCATTTGTTGAACATTTACATCAATATATTTGAATAATGGGTGACCTAGCCTCTAGGTATATAATGGAGATTTTCCTGTATTCTTACATAGAGAGGTCTCTTAGTTTTCCCTATGTAAAGGACATTTCATAGTGTATGCTGCGCTTTTTGTATGGCACATGATTAGAGATGGGAGAATTTCTCAAAAATTCGTCGAGTTCGCTGAATTTTCCGACAAAATTCGTTATGACGCGAATTTATTCACGCCGAACCGCGTTAAAAAACAGCTATGTCTTGGCTGCAGAGAGCCTGTAGGGTGTTGTCGAACGTTGTGCCATGCTCAAGTATGCATATCGAGCGTGGTTTGGTCTTCATACAATACTGTGTTTTAGTATGACGCGCACATGACAGCCGCTGCTCTTAGAATCGCTTCACTCTTCACTTCTTGGGGCACTTACAGAGGCAAAACTGACGAAATAACTGAAGTGGGAATGCAGCCTGACAAAGTCATGTCAGTGCCAGCTGACAAGAACCGAGCTGGGGGCTAAGATCCTAATATAGCGTCAAAGAACACAATAGTAGGTTCCTGGAGCTGGCACAGGTCACAGCACAGTAAGGGGACGTCACAGCAGGGGTCACTCCACAAGGCAAGAGCTTTACACTGTCACCAGATGATTCCACGGAATATGACAGAACCTGTTCTGTTAAACGCTGATACATGTAGAGCCCCCCCAGATGAGTGGAGAGGGTGTCGGCAGTAATTGACCTCACTGATCATGTTGCCCTTCCTTTCATCCGTCAGTGTCCGCTTTCAATTTGTCAATAATCCATCAGTATTGCTAAAGCAAAAAACAAACAGGGGTTGATCCAAAACAGAGATGAGCAGTAAATGGGATATTTGCATGTCTTCTGTGTTCTGTATCCACTCCTGTTTTTGGCTAGCTAATCATCAGACAATCCTGATCCTTTTCATTCCTTCTGACAGATGAAAAGAAGGGGAAAACCAAACATAGTGGTAACGTCATAGAGTGGTGGAGGGTGGAAACAGCATTAGGAAACTACAGGGTGTTCCAGTGAGACAGCGGTCAGTTGGCAGCAGCATGAGTAGGCCACAGAGTGGCACAATGATAAATTCAGCATCAGAATAGTGGCCGTAAAGGACATGTAAAGGACATGTACTGGCCCTGACTATAGTTACAGCTCTACACGTCCGCACTGCCGTGCACCTTGGAAGACACCCATAGGCTCAAGGACTGACCCACCTTCTGTTCTAAATATTTCTGCAGGGGTGGTATTGCCTTTTTCGAAAATAAATTATGGCTTGGGACTCTACACCTCGGCCCGACACTAGCCATTAGTTCTCTGAACGGTGCAGAGTCCACCACTTGGAAAGGGAGGGACTGCCAACAACTTGGACAGGAGCATGGTCAGCTTCTGCAACTTTGGATGGTTGGACGCATACTGCTGTCTCTTGGCAATCGCCTCAGTGAATGACTGGCGAGGAGCAGGAGCATCTGGACCGGTAAATGATGGGAAAGACAAACAGCTCCCTTCAGCAGAGGTGGTGGAGCCTTGACTGGCTGCAATGGCATGCGTGCCACTGGGTGCTGCTTCTGTTGCTGCAGCGCCAGGATGGACCACCATATCTGAGACACGTTTCTCCCAGGCCACTGCATGGTGATGCTGCATGTGTTGACGCAGGGATATGGTGCCAACGTTAGCTCCCTGGCCACGCTTCACTTTCTGCCCACAGATTCTACATATACACATGCTTGGCTCCTCCGGAGTCTTTGCAAAAAACTGCCACACTGCCGAGTAGGTGACTACTACCACCACTGCCTCGGTGAGCACCTGTGCCGCTACTTTCGTGGACCTGAGAAGTGGGTGGTCTACCCCTTGGACATTTGTCTCCCGTCCTCGCACTGCTGCCATCCTGCTGACTCACGGCCACACTACCGACTTGCTGGCTGCAACGCTGCCTGACACGCAACCGGACGCCCTCTTCTCCCAACGATGATGATGAAGCCTTTGCTTCACCCGGCTCGTTCCCGGCTACATTGTAATCTATTTGTGTTTTTCCATCAATGATGTCCTCCTCAGTGGTCTCAGTATGCAGAGCCTGACCTCTCGCAACATAACCTCCCATGACACTCTCCACATCACTACTTGCCTGCCTACTGCAAGAAGCAGCAGATGACTGCCCAACCTCTTTGCTGCCAAGTACCTCCTGACTGTCCTAAAATAGCTCTTCCTCGCTGTACAGTGGTGCAGAACCCAGACCACATAGTAGTTCTCTGATTGAGGAAATGAAACGAGAGGTGGGCCAGTCTTTAAGCCTGTCGCTGTCTTCCAAAGTATTTATAGTTTTGATGCAATATTTTATGATTTTGTGTTGTTTGGATTATTTATGCTTTGCAAGTGACATTGGTGGGTGATTCTTGTTAACGTTATGTATGGAAGAAGCAATCTCTTTCTGTTCTATCTAGTCTCTGCAAGACTTGTAAGTTAGTCTTCTAGAGAATAAATTGTTAATGAACACTGATAAATACGGTATTAATGAAGAATATTGGATACCTACTTAGTATTCATGATTTTTTTCAATTGACCCAACATTGTTTCTTGATTCTACGTCCTGCCATCCGCTCTGGGCATTGCAATGGGAAGCCCTTGTGCCCTCACTTATGCCAACCTTTTCCAAACCTGGGACTGAGTTCTTTGATCTTCTGACAGCTTTATGTTCACTATATTAATAAGTTTCTAAAATACCCTACAGAAACACCCGATGGAATTCAGGTGTCTATGGCGTAAAAATACACACACTCCATTTGACTCCAAATTAACCCACTAACAACAGGCTTAATTAACCCTTGGATATTAAATAACCTATGGAAATTAACAGATGAAATTTAGGCGTATGTGGGGGTAAAATAAACACTGCATTTTACTTCAGATAAACCCACTAACAACAGGCTTAATTAACCCTTGGATATTAAATACCCTACGGAAATGAACAGATGAAATTTAGCTGTGTATTGGGGTAAAAAAACACTGTATTTTACTCCAAATAAACCCACTAACAACAGGCTTAATTAACCCTTGGATATTAAATACCCTAAAGAAAAAAACAGATTAAATTGAGGCGTATATGGGGTAAAAAAAACCATTATATTTTACTCCAAATGAACCCACTAACAACAGGCTAAATTAAACCTTGGATATTAAAAACCCTACAGAATAGAACAGACGAAATTGAGGTGTATATGAAGCAGAATTACACCCACCCTGGACTTTAGGGAGTATACCCCACAAACTAAAACAAATTGATAAC
This sequence comes from Phyllomedusa bahiana, assembly GCA_025379985.1. Classification (NCBI taxonomy): domain Eukaryota; kingdom Metazoa; phylum Chordata; class Amphibia; order Anura; family Hylidae; genus Phyllomedusa; species Phyllomedusa bahiana. The sequence goes on from JAODAL010027228.1 coordinate 49,028, forward strand.
GCTGGTAGTGTTAAATGTGTACAACTGAACCACTTGTGAAACTCTTTGGCCCCAGTCTCTGTTAAAAACAGTTTCTTTTAGAATGACTTCTATGGAGCAGCAGATACAGAATACTGGTTGAGGTAGAGGTGTGCAACTGACACAGACTTGTGGTGTTTTTTCCTCCCCAATCGCTGATAAAAGCAGTTTGTTTTATAATGGGTTGAATAGCAGAGCAGCAGCAGCAGCTAGATGCTTATGCCAGGACAGACTGAGAAGTGAGGATTTAAGATGGCGTCCATATTTATAAGACTGTGACGTCACAGAAGCCTGCCAGTCGCTGATTGGCTTCATGTCTGCATATGTCATTGAGGGTGTTGCTTTCTTCCTCCCACAGTTCTCTGCCCCGTGTCACGCTGTGTGCTAGCGGCCATTTTACCAATAAAAAAGACGCTTCGTTCCAGCGAATCAACCTAAACTTCTGCTTCGTGCAGAACCAAAGTTTTCCTGAAATTCTAAACGAATTCCACTTCATTAGAATCGATTCGCCCATCTCTACACGTGATACAATCTTTTATTACAAATACTTTGGATTCTCTGCTATTCTCAGAGCTCAAGATTTTAGCCCTTTTATGCATCGAGTAACACTGCCCACATGGAAAAAATCCTGGAGTCTTTATATTGGTCAGCCAATTTTCTGCTTTTTCTTCCTTCATAGTAAGGTACATAGTTTTTTTGTGGTGAGTGCCACCATGCTATCCAGATTTCTTGCTTTTTTAAACACAAATCTGGGAGTTCTTGGTAAATGTTCTCCCACAACTTTATCGTGTCTTAAAAAGGGCCAATGTTTCTGAATGGTCCTTTTAAACACTTTTGCCTGGACATTATATTGATATACGATAGGAACTGTCATAATTTGTTACTCTATATTAGTCTCTGACATTACACAATATCTTTTATTTATTTTTTAGTTTTTTTCAATATCTTTTAAATCGTACCCTCTTCCATAAAATAATTGCTTAAATATTTGGCTTCCTGTATAATATGCATATAGATTATGCGGGTCACCCATTATCCAGACATTTTAAACAAGTACTTAAATGTTCAACTAATTGGACACATTTTGAGGGATTGAAAAAGACTGGGATGGAGAAAGGGAGAACTTATTTGTAAATGATCTAAAATGGTGACTAAATAGATCTTTAACCTTTACTTACAAGTTCCCAATGGTCTTAATGTAGACAATGAACTATATGCTTTTTAATAGAATATTTAGATGTTGAAGGAGAGAGGGAAGATAAGAGATAAAATAAGGAAAGCAAAAAGTATCACACTTTGATGTTTTTATCAGATATTGAATTAAATAAAGTTTTTTATTGTTTTTTTTTAATATTATCTATACCTATTCTGACTGAAAGTGAAGAGGCTTTAAAAGGCTTTTATAGGTAACAAGATACAGCCCTGATGAAGGAAATTGTAGTATTTTGCAAAACTCATAGGCATTCTTACTTTACTTCCGTAGCCTTCAGTGACGTCACTGTTGCCTGTTAACTCAGCTACAGCTATGTGTGCAAGCCGTCTACCTAAAAGTCAGAGATTAAATATATGATTGTTGGTACACACTGTGACTCTTGGAGAAAGCAAGTCTGCTAGTGTATAATTATATATGTCTATTGACAGCATTCCATTACAGCTGAAAGATTGTGTGTATATTTTAATGTAGATTACTATCTATAACGTGCACACTATTTTGTAGTGGATTAAGTATAGTGTGATAACAGGATATTTATGATACTGCGTGAATCAATGAAGAGTGCAATAATTTCAACTTAATGTGGGCTAATATTGACAAGGTTGAATATAGTTGAATAATTGAAATTTAACAATTTAACTGTCTCATTTGTGAGACGTAGTAAGCAATGAGAAATTAGCACTGATGTCTTTTATTTGAAACTTTCTAAACACTGTTTTGAATACTTTAAGAGGTGAAGTTTCTTATATGGACTAATTTCTGAGGTTATCTAACATACAGACCCCTCAAAGCCATGTCAGGACTGGGCTTTGCAAATTTTCTTGAAAATTTTAAAAATTACTAATAAAGTTCTAAGCCCCCTAATGCAATAAAAGAATTAAAAGACATTTGAAAAAATGATGCCAACCTACAGTAGACATATGGTAGATGCTAGTTTAAAAGTATTTTGTATGCAGTAACCATCTGTCTTATATGCAGAAATTTTAGAACTTTGAGAATGGACAATTTTTCCAAATTTCCACAATATTTTTCTAACTTAAAGCAAAACGTGTCACGAGAAAACAGTCTCTGAATCACATGGATAGGTTAAAGTATCAAAAAGTTACTTCCACATAAAATGACACATGTCAGATTTGAAAAATGAAGTGCTGTCAGGAAGGTCAAAATTGTCTGTGGCAGTAACGGTTAAACAAGGGGTTTTCCAGGAGTTCCAAAAGCTCTTTTGTCCAATGGAGCATGATAAAAAATAGAGCATACTTACCTCCTGGACATTCCCAATCCATCCCAGTGGCCAACCCGTTATTTCAGCTTTAGCAGTGCATGTTCACCATTAACATGATAGATGCAGCCAATCACAGGCCACAACTTCCCTTGCACATGACCACTGTGGCCTGTGATTGGCTGCAACTGTGACGTGAATGATGAATGTTTACTAATTCAGCCAGGAGGAACAACAGGACAGTCACCAATATGGAATGGGAGTGTCCAAGAAGTAAGTTCAATTCTTACATTATTTTCATTATGTCCCGTCAGACAACCAAGCTTTTGGAACACCCCTTTTATGCTGTAAGGAAGAATCTTCTCTCTTACTTTCTAATGCATGTCGGGTCCTAGGGATTAGGCCTCTTACTGGAATATCAAAGCAGACTACTCCACTTCTAGACCCTGACTAGACCTCCTTTAATCTTCGTAACCACAGCAAATTTGTAATTTTGTAAGATTTCACTAGATGTTGAAATTTTTCGCAGAAATTTTGGCTCATGCTAACAGAATATTTTCTTGCAATTGCTGCACATTAGATAGCAGTATTGACAAGTTCTGATTAGAGCATTCTTCCCCGATATGATGAACAGGACAAGAATCTAAGAACTGTGTAGGCCAAGGAAACGAGAAAACTCCTTGTCATATTCCTGAAACCAGTCCAGTCATTACGATGCTTGTAGCAAGATTGTCCTGTTGAAAGTAGCTTTCTGACATACAATAACCAGTTCTTACGAAGGTATGAGCTTAGCCACAATGCTATAAGTTCTACTGTGCATTAACGGATCAATGGCTCAAAAGTTCACACTGTTTGAACCAAATGCCGATTGTCCAATTGGCAAGGTGCAACAAAATGGTATCAATAAAATATGCCACAAAAGATTGATAGGTGGGGGCCCCATTACTGGGACTTGCACTTATTTTGAAAATGGGCCCCTTATAGTGCCCGCTCAGAATGGAGAGTCAGTTGTGCCTGTGCCCAATTCTCCATTCTGTTTAATGGGAGTTCCGAGTATGGCTGAACACACTGCTCAACTCTATGTGGAACTCCCATAGAACTGAATGGAGAGTTGTATGCAAGCGTGACAAGCACTCCAATCTGAGCTGACACTCTAGCGGGGTCCATTTCTGAGCTGGGTGCATGGCCTAGTGGTGCGACCCACACCTATCAGACTTTGCTATCAGGTCCTGTCAATAGTATAAATTTTTCCCTACGGGGGATGCCCCTTTTTATGGCGCGAACGGGTTAATGTTGTTATAGCCCATCCAGGCTAAGGAATGATGCGTTGTAAATTCAGACCAGCATTGGTGCCAGCATTTACTGTGCAGTGTGTTGTGAACGACAGGAACTCTCCTGTCATTTCATCCTCTTCTGCCAATTGAATTAGCAGGAGTTTCGATTTTATGTATGTCTTCTGTTGTCTGTTTGAAGTGGTTGCATGGCAATTGCTCAGGATTCCTGTATGTCAACTGACCTTGCCATGCACCTGGACCTGGTTAGTTACTTTTAGTCTTATAAAGTTCAGCTGACTCAGGCAGTATAATTGCAGAGTAAACAGTAAGGTCTTGACTAGTCTTGATATTTCAGATTATTGTTTTATGAAATCTATTGTCTAGTTCTAGTTCCAGTTTTATCAAGTTCTCGTGTATTGCTGTTTCCTGTCTAAGTTCAATTTGGAAAAGTTTTATAGCTTGTGGTCATTGAGAAAATCTGTTTGTTTTTTTCTAGTTTTTTTTTGGACCATGAATTTGCTGGTTCCAGGCCGTTACTTTTTTTGGTTTGGGTTTTAGCTAAGGACTTTAAGGGAAAGCTTTTCTGTAATTAGGAAAAAAGTTCATGTTTTGGGGGCAGTCAAGGGTGGGTTTTTGGAGAAGATTTAGGGACAATTATTTGGCGTCAGTTATGCTTTTACCTTTCTGTTTTTGAAGGGAAAAAATAGAAATTTTTGCACAACCCTCACCTGCCCTTTTTCTGAATCATATAGTGGTGAGACTTTCTTTTTTATGTTTTTACATAGTTTATTTGTTGTGGGCTGTTTTATATTTTCTTGTTTGACTTTTTTGTTTTGGGTCCACCAGCCAAAAATTTTACACTCATATTATTAAAAATCACTCTTTGCTATTCCCTAAGGAGAGATCTTCCCTTCCTGAGCTACACGATTCCCCCCACAACCCAGCCAGTATCGCTCTGCTCTGCACTGAAGGGGGACAAAAATCCGAAACAGCTTTGTCTGCAGATGAGAGATATGGCGTGGCCTAAAATCCTTTTTGCTTTCTACGACTCGGTGGGTCAAAAGCAAATTGAGGATTTGTTACATCCAAAGAGGGCGCTGTGTGCGTCTCAGCCCCTTTCCCACAATGCCTTGTGATATGCAGATGCTAAGTAGAGGGCGAAAAGGCAAAACAAACTCTACAAGCCGTTCGTTCGGTGCTCTCTCTAAGGAGAGATCTTCCCTTTCTTTGCTATTCCAAAATTATCATAAGATAACAAATATTCCCTGAATATTTGCCAAACCAACTATTTCTATAAATCTGAATATTTATACATGACTATAAAATGTAGGTATATGTGTATGAAACACTTAAAAACATAATTTGAAGCATACAAGCATTGAACCTGAACTTATTTTCATTACAACTATCACCCAGCTTTGAATGAATACTTTTTTCAAGGTGTTTTGTATATCTACTTATGTTTGTGCATCATCAGTCCAATGAGGAGTGAGGTGATTGCTTTTAAAGAGTTGTGCCTTGTGTTGCACAACGTTCTTAAAGTTTACAAGATTATTGTGTGCTTGTTGGTCTGTATAATTTGTATGTCTGCCATTTCATTTTTTTTATTTTCTTTCCCTCTCTGCTGATGAGACAAGTGAAATTACACTGATTATAAAACGGAACTTTTTTTACTATCACACATTTTTTTAAGACTCAAGAGATTGTGAAAATACACATCACTTTATATCACTAAATAGCATAGAATACTGCTTCACTGTTTATATTAAGAAATAATTCAGAACTTCTGCAGACAACTCTCATTTACTGCAGCAAAGCTTGAGCTCTCTTGTATTAAAGTAAAAAAAGCTAGTCCCTCCCCAACAAGCTTTGCTGGATGTGCAGCAAAACTCACTAACATTGTGCACACCTCTTTTTTTTTTCTTTTCATTGACATAAATAGCCACTAATCACAATAGAGATGTGAAACAATGGGAAACAGGAATTCTATTGTGATTGGTGGGTATTTATGTATATCAAAAGAAAAAAGAGATGTTCACATTGTATTGTTCAGCAGTAGATTTATAGTTAGAAAATCTCCTTATGATACAATAAGAGGGTTAAGTACATTAAGATTTTGTGTCCTAGCTGTCAGATAGCTATGATACCCTGAGGACACAACACACATAGTAAAGCATGGCAGAGGAGCTTGTTTTTGCATTTTAATACAAGAGATCTTAGGCTTTGATGTGTTAAATAAGAGCTGTCTGCCTCAGTTCCCTTGTCTATCTGAATAGAAACGGTGATGCAGTGTCATGTACTATTTGGTTATTTAAGAGTGTAGTATCACAAATTCTGGACTTTTGGGTCTTTAACCCCTTACCACCAGAGCCAGTTTTGGCCTCTCTGACAGAGCCCTATTTTTGAAATCTGTCATGTGTCACTTTATGTGAGAATAACTTTTTGACACTTTAACCTATCCATGTGATTCAGAGATTGTTTTTCTGTGACACATTGTGCTTTAAGATAGTAAGAAATTTTGGTCCAAAAAATGCTTGTTTATTTGTGAAAAAATATC